>JWHW01030551.1:142770-153312 GCA_000931545.1 Papilio glaucus | reverse complement strand
TTTATTGAAAGAACGAAGACAGACAATTATTAAATCTTATTTTAACAAATAAACACGTACATAAAATAATATAAATTCCATGACAGTCGACAAAATGTCAAAACGAATAATCATTTTAAAACTAATTTTGAATTTAATATAAAAAATAAAAAGGTATAAAAACTCCTTCGCCACAAATCCTATCATACAATATTACGCCTAACCAACTTCTTAAAGATTCGCATCTCAACGGCTTTAACTCTACTAGCATACCTTTCCTGCCAAACCAATCTCTAACTTCAATACATTAAAGTAGTATAGTAGTAGTAGTAGTAGGGAGCTATTTTTCCGCAACTCCACGACTAGCGCGTATTTTGCGTGTGGGTGGGACATGGATCACTCCAGCCAGCCCAGCTCCCCGAAGTAGTATAGTATTACCAGACGACAATAGACACTTAGGCACATTCTGACTCCTTACTACTGTACCTATAGCCCCATTCATTTTATTTCCCGCATTCACTCATCGTTCTAAATCTTTAACATGCATACCATCTTTACTAAACATACACCCCAAATACACGAACTCTTCCATCAGTTCCACTTCTTTGCCGTTAACATTTATTTCAATTATGGTCTTACTTTGTTCTCTTTCAAACTCTATTACTTGTTTACATTCATCTTCCTTCTAATGAATCACTCACTACATTAAGCATCCGCAAACACGACCTGGTCCTCGGCGTACAAGAGACATTTTACAACTAGCTCGACCATTCTTAATCCCCACTCTTCGTCTTTCAAAGCTTTCAAACAATCATCCATAACGAGATTGAACGAGAGTACGTGAACGTGAAACTTAAAGAGTAGCATCTTTATAAAGAGACAATAATCCAATCTTAGCTAAGATTGACCACAGATCATTTATTTTAAGTTTATCAAGGGCCTTTTCTAAATCTACGATGGCGCAGATTTTTTTTTGTTTACAGCCAAAAACATTTCTGTGATCATTCGTAAAGAAAAGATCTGATCCTATCACACATATGTGTAACAAAATACATTCAAAGTTGTAATACAGACGATTCAAGTTGAATTCGTGGTAACTAAATAGTTTCAAATGTGCGATCTGCTGAGAGCTGATCGCACGCGGTAGGACTGCTTTTTGCTATTCTCATTCAGTCACCGTACAGTTATTCCGCGGCCAGTGTTACTGACACAATGCAAGGTTAACGAGAGGTAGACGCCCGCACAACTGCACTTAAAAGGACATTTACGTTTTATCGACTCGAACGGATTAAACAAGACAAGGCATAAGCCGAAGTCTGTTTTTCACCGATTGCAAAAAAATCAACTTTTAGACTACAGCTGTTTCCTAGGTACACGTAAATGCTTTTATATTTATGACAACGTGTGTCATTTTTTCCTTACTTTGTATCCTTTTACGTGTTTATTTGTTGAGAAACTAGTTACACGATTGGAGTCCAGCAAATGTTATAAATGCACGACGAAAGCGAATTAAATTTCAAACTATGAGATGAAGTCGCACGTTTACTTCTCGTTATCCAAAACAAAGAAATTATTTATTGGAGTACTTAATACTCAATATCGTGTATTTAACGGTGTGTGAAAACTAATGTGATGAAATCATTTCGTGTGTACTTCGAAAGAATGTGAAATCTCTTAATCCGTTCAGCGGCCGCATGACGAAGTTGACCTAACTTTGAGGACCATTGCTCACGGACATGCAAGTACTTAGCGTGGTATTTGTTTGTCGCTTTCTAGCATTAAAATGTCGCTGAGTAGAAGGTACTTCGTAATTACAGACACTAAGCACAGTTCTAAATGCGATGCATTAGACTTCGTCACAGCAATAGAATATGTAATGAGGGCCGCTGTCAATAAGCGCGGCGACTCAGATCAATCGAAGCGAACCTCTATTCTCTCTTCACTTTGAATGGCACTCGACCCTGCTCGGAGTCGCCGGCCGTCGGCTGCGGTCGTCCACTCCGCCCAGGGCCACTGAACGTTCTACATTATTTTATTCGTTTTCATCGTGCAGCTCGTTTTATCTTTATTTAAAAGTCCGCGAAATAGACCAGGTTGTAGCGGCCAGGGTCAATGTATTCGAGGCTTTTACCCCAGGCATGGGCAGCTGTTGCACAATAGACGACAGGATTCCTGGAATTTTTAACGAGCGCGTGGATACATCTAATTATAAAGACCAGGAAAGTATCAAGCTATTTATAAAGTGCATATTTTCCGCCTCCTTTCTTGGTATTTTTGTGCATCAGGAACGGCTAGGTACTTACAATTATTTATTATACATAAAGGTGCGAAAAGTGTCTTGAAAATGTCCTTTAGAACTTACCTAAGTTGTAAAAAATGAAGTTCAACTTTCCTGTATTACTAATGTGATACTATAGGAAATGGATTTGAAGGCAATTTCGAGCTGCGCCTCCTAGTTTTAAGGTCAACGTAATTTTACCATGTAAACGGCTTAAAGTCGATTGCACTTGCAGTCCGCGATTTCATCGATTTTTCATCGACCAGTTGAGAACTTCGTCAGTTTATAATAGAACTAGGTACATTATAAGCTAATTGCGAAATGACTAATTTTGTTTCAATTTGTAATTGTGAATGGTTCGTTCAGTTCGCAATTTGCTGACAGTTTATACTATGACTAGTCCGTTTATAAACTGACTAAGTTCACAACCAGTCGGTAACATGTCCAACTCTTGATCCTGATCACTGAAATTCGCAATAGATTTTTAAAAGATAAGCGCACCCATGCCCCTTTTTTGGACCAACTCCCATGCCTATATAAGCCACATGTGTATAAGCTAATGTGTGTCGAATACAGTCACATGTATAAAAGCAGGAGTTTACCTGCCTTGGTACACATACTCGTTGATAACGGGTTTGTATTATCCAAAACATTAAAACGAAATTAGACTGACCAAGTTTGACGTACCTATATAATTGCAGATTTTAAGCTTGTACCGAAAATTGTTTCTAAATTTTTGTCACCCCGTTAACGATGTCGCAATAGATAGCGGCGAGTCAGCGGAGACCCGATGCACGCTGAGGCAGGCGGGCGGCCGAGAGCGCTTTCTGGCGCCGTCCAGGGCCATTGGTGTCCTTGCATTCTTTGCGGGAACAACACAACAGTACCGGTTCAATGACCCTTGACAATGTGAACGGATCTCGCTCTGAGCTAATAGGCGCCTTTACATAATAATGGCAATAATTTGACGGTGGTGCACACCGACTCTAAGTGCACGCTTTTATAATCAAATAAATGATAAAAACCTACTAATTCTATTTATTATCTCAAATTATTTATGGAACAAGGTGGCAAACGAGCAAGCGGCTCACTTGATACCCATAGTTATTGGCAACAAGCAAATGACTGAATCGGATGCCTTGCCAACCTATAATGGACAATTCTATCCTCTTCCCGTCCAATCGTCTTCGCCTCCCCAACTTATCCTTATTAGGAAAGGATAGGAACGGGAAGAGGACTGAAGTTGGGCCTCTGGCACCTAACTAAACTAACTTTTTAGTTTAACTAACTAAACGAAACGCCAAAACATATTTCTACTTCACGCCTGTGACGTCGGAGTTTTTCACCCGTTGAGCCGAGCAATAGACGTTGTTGATGCTGGCTCTGCCACTGTTAATGAAAAAATCACAATAACTAAACTCGTTAATATGCTAAAGACCTGTAATCACCCAAAGCGTCCGTTTGACCATCGAGACGTGTATCGAAGTTGTGTGGATGAATGTTCAAGTATTGGGGTCAGATCGCGTGCACTGTTTATATACGCACGAAGTGCTGTCATGTGAAAACAATGTAATGTAATATTTGGGCAGCAAAATGTACTCGGAGCTTGTGCAAATTACCTTAGCAATTCAATTTGTCAATGCTTACATGTACCTAGGTGTTTAATCTAACACCCGTCGCCTCTATACCATTCGAGACGCTTCAATCAAAATTAAAGAAATCTGAATATGAAGTCGTGTGAATAAATACATTTTATTTCATATTATATGGTTTAGAAAAAATACATTTCTGATTAAATATAAAAGTATTTGTTATGTCTGAAAACATTTTGGTACTAATATTTATGTATTAAAAAGTGTTTTTAAGCGTCACATTATTCTTTAATTATTGAGGAGTTGCATAATTTATACGACTATTTTGCTTTTTGTCGTAATGGATAAAATTTTCTTAATCTTTCCAATGGCCATTTACATAATGTTAGTGATAAAACAAATTTCTAAAGGGACGAATTTACGAAAATAGATAGGCTACAGAACTCGAACTAAAATTAGTCGGATGTGGTTCAGCGAGTGTATAGGGCGGTGTCGGCGACGGCGACGCCATGTTTACAAACATAGAGATCAACGCTCGCCAAGTAGGTTAGCGCTGGTGCGGCGCGCCCGCGCAGTGCCGGCGCAGCGCCGCCGTGTTGCGCGGGTCGTGGTCTCTGCCGGCCGCCTCCCAAACCGATCGCCGACTCTCCCACGATCGCCCAAACGAGAAAGTACACTAGAGCGACTAATTGACAAGCGGTTCATTCACCTCCCGTTTAACGACATTCACAACGCCCGAAGACGCAATCTTAAGCCAAACAAGCAATTATAAATTTTGAAAATATGTTCGAATCTTAAAGGACATTTACATAACTTAAATTTCAAGTTCAATTTGAAATAAAAGTAATAAAACGCTACATTTAATTACACATAAATCTGTCGGTGAAAAACTTAAAAGTTATTTGAATAGATTATTAGATAAATTTGTAACTGTATGATAAAAGGTAATATAGGTGACCTCGTCGTGCGAGAGAAATCGATACAATGGCCACGAGGCAAGGCGTTCGGCGCGCCGGAAGAAAGTTCCCAATCATTTGCATTGCGTTCGGCGATAAGCGAACTATCCTGCAACACCGTGACGGCCCTCATAGACACGTTTTATAGTTTATTGTCGTGGACCCATTTCCTCTGGTGCCAGCACGAGCGGCGCCCCGACACACTTTGCTCACTCCGAAAGTTTCACCGATCCGAGAGAAACTTACAATATCTAATAGCGCCGACATCCGTCTATGCAGATTTCCAGATCGAGCCTTCAGAGAAACGACCTAAATGCGATAGTTACCAATACACTAACCAAGAAAGACTTCTCAGACACAATCGTTCTATTCGATTCGATATAAGATTTAAATACGACGAGCGATAGTCGTTTTAAAAATAGTTAAACATCAATAACACATGGACGGGCTTAAGTAGAAACATAAACTCGTTTTCATTACAAATGCTCAATGGAGAAAAACTTGCACTAGTGTTACGTTAGAAAGCGTGGACATTTCTCCATGAAGCCTAGAAAGTGTATACAAGAAGAAAGTGAAGAAGTAGGGGGAAAATGCAACTCGCGGGAACGACGTTGAGACAATACTCGATCGGAACCTCTAAAGTTTCCAGTCTCACCGTCACTTTTTCTCCCTAGATGAAACCGCCGCGTTCGCTCGCCGCGTTCGCTCGCCGCGTTCCTCGCACCACATGTTTGCCTAGTTCTTATTTATATCGGCGCATTCATTTTTACTTTCGTTTCCGTTCGCTCTTATTCGTTTGTTGTTGCAATTATTCTCAAATCGTCCACTTTTTTATTTTATAGGTACCTATCTACACAACTTTACATTATTCTTCATCACAATTGCGAACAAACGACGTGTTATATTTGATTTTGTTTCCCAAAATGTGTGATAAAATTTTTACTTTTTCATTTTTAGTCACTTTCAAACTACTTACTATAACTCATATTAACACACAGACACAAGAACACGAACAAAAAACTACTAACGCATATCTATTGTCATTACTTTTGCTTTTGTTGATTAAATTCTGTTAATGTTAACAATTTGAATGTGAAATCAATTCATTATGTCTTTTAACATTAACGTGTAAATTTACTAGAGGATTTGGTCCTGTAATACCTGGATTGGGAGTCATAGTTTTACGAAATTTGTATTTATTAGTATTCAAAACAGCATATTTGTTTATTTAAATTAAAAGGTTACAACGGTCTCACCTACTAGGTTTTTACCGCTTTTACTTATGGATCAATACATTTTAAGCACAAGTAACAAATAACACCAGTTTGTTAATCATTACTCACTAGCTCTATAGACATCTCCTACTTTAGACCTTTAGATGACGACTTTAGAAAAATCCTTTTTAGTGGTCGCCTACCTAATGAGAGAAACGTTTGTGAAAAGTGTCAAATCTCTAGGCATATACATAGTTTGGGATGTGCATTGATTTATCAGTTTCTTTTATTATTTATAGAGAACATTTAGTAAGTAAAAGTTCTCTATAAATAATTGAAAGAGCAGATACAAGTTTAAAAACGGTCTAATTTTTAATTGAAGGTGCCAACCAAAGCCAAGAAATGCATGAAACAATGATTGTTGTCGATGTGATATTCCACCTAATAGCACTTTCCTCCGCAAAAAAAAGACTTTTTGAGGGCGAAATGATACCGCATCTAAACATGGCCTGCACCCATGAAAGACTGTTAAAAAAAACTAAAAATAAAAGTATATTATTGTAAAGTAATTAGAAATATAATTCTGAAAGTGAAAATTAAACGATGTTGATGAATGGTAACTATTCGTAAAAGCATCACGCGTTACTCTCACACGCGGCATAGTCGTACGTACTCGTGTTGTAGTACACAACGATGTTTCTAGATCAATAATTTCGATTAACAGCGCCTCCCGCTTTGAATTTAAATGATTAAATTCCAAGAGAGCGAAGACAAAGCACATTAATTTTTTAGAACGACAATTTCCTTAGAGACATTTCTGATAAATAGTTCGCATAGTCGCATGCTAGTTTGCGTTGTTGGGGGAAACACAAACATTAAGCGATATAATTGTGCGTCGTAAAAGGCCCAAGGGAAAATTTATTGATAAAATTACCGTACTTAAAACTGATATTGATATTATCTTCCTCTGTTTAGTACTACGCATCTAAGTAAAAGTTCCTTTTGATTTTATTTGAAAGTAGTAAATAGAGTTTATTCCACTTCAATCACCTGAAATTTAAATCGTCACTTTGGTGCACGAAGTGGAATAGTTGTCTATCAAATATATTTAGTGGAATGGAATCATCTGAATGTACATGGGTGACTTTAGTAAAAATTTAATGAACTCATAATATTTTTATTATAACAATTTGATATATAATAGTAATAACTAAGATCCAAATCACAGAGAAACTAAACTTCGTACACCTGAAACCAGCCTCATAATGCATTATACGTGCGTAAAAATATATAACAAGCTTTTCATCTTATGCTTCTAAAATAATTAATAAAGAATATTATTATTGGTTTAAATGTTGTGAATTAGTGTTCGTGTGGTATTTTTGGATAAAAAAAATCAAAAAATTCGTGATAAAATATTGTTTTAGATATCGACAACACTATCAACTTTCGACTGCAAAACTACGTAAAACTAGAACCCACTAGTACTACTAAAACTTGTTAACAACTTATAATATTTCATTGAAATCGCTTTCTGTGATTTTATGTTGTAAATAATTTATTACATTAAAGATAGGACATTAGAGGACTATAGTTTTCTTTTAGGTGCACTCGTGCAATTAAAAGGGCACAGCATAGTTTTTACTCGATAACGAAGGTTAGAAGAGTTAGTAGTTCAGGTAAATTTTATTATGTACCTAATTATTCTATGACGATATCGAAATAAAAACAATAATCGCAACGCGACGCGGGCAAACAACGGGGCGATGGGAAAGCCGTTGCTAAGCGACAGCGGTGTCGAGAGAAAGAGTGTAAAGGAGAGAGATGGGCATTTCACCGCGCGGGGTCAACGCGCTCAGTGTACTGTCGCTGATTGTGACCCAATTTCAGTATGTGGGTCTAGGCCGGCGTTCGACGACCCGCGCGGCACACTTAGCGACGCCCGCGCACGATCGTGCTTTCACGCCCCATGGGGTGGGGGTACACCGCTTCTCTCAGAAAGCTGAGGGAAACGCCGTTGGATTTTGATAAACAAAATCAACAATGTACTCAAAGCTTCTACATCAAATGTGTGTTTTAGATGGCAATATAAATTTATAATTATGTTAAAATTGTTATTAACATCATAAATGCACACATATACTAATATAATACAGCTATGATATGGTTTTAGTGTAGATTAGTAGCCATTTGTTATAAATATAGTATATCTTTGTATTAGTATATCTTTTCTTATCGGATTACGTAGCTTGAGGAATGTGACATAACCTGATAAGAAAATAAATTATTATAGGTTTCTTATATTATATTTATATGAGGTCTCTTGATGCAGAATTTGTAAATCGTCGTCGTCGTCGTTTCAGCCGAGATTCGTCCACTGCTGGACGAAGTAGGCCTCTCCCCCATTGATCGCCACAAAGATCGGTCCCCTGCTGCCCTCATATAGCGGGCTCCCGCAACTTTGACCAGATGATCGGTTCAATGTGTGGGAGGCCGATCTGAACGAGGCCGCCACTCTTGGACCTTCCGGCCCCATCGTCCATCCGTTCTGCAAGCAATGGGTCCTACCCATTGCCACTTAAGGTTTGCAGTTCTTCGGGCAATGTCGATTACCTTGGTTCTACTGCGGATCACATAATTTCTGATGTGATCACGGATAAATACAATTACGAACTCGTGTACTCATATTTCAGAATCACTGAGTCATATCACGTTACGGTAGGGGAAACTAATAAACTCAGCTGATAGTGGTGAAGCTTATTTTTTCTCTGCCTATTTTTGTATAAGACGTTAAATTCATATTTTTTGTAACTTTGTAGTATTCCGTAATATTTAATGCACGGTAGCTATTGACAGTAAGTTTAACTCGTTTCGTCCAGTCAAATTTTGTGTAATATTTAGCGCTATTAGTGTTTAAAAATGTTAAATGCATGAAATTTTCCCGACGACCTTTTGACTTTCATTGCTTGTTTATACGATGACTAACGCATCTTTATTTTGAACATCGAGTTTTGCATACCTGATTTACCTTTGCTTGCTAATTTGAATTTTGTAATTTAATTTTATCAGGAACAGTGTGTTTCCTCTCAAAGGGGTGTCGGGAGAGAGAGAGAGAGAAAGAAATAGGGAAAGGAAAGAGAGATACCCTTCCCACCTCCTCCTCCCCCAAATCCAGCTCACGAAATCCGAAAGTCTGTCTAAATATTTGCCATGTCACTAACAACAATGGCCGAACAGTCGCGCAGGAAATTCTTTAAAACCACTGCACGAATATGTATGTATTTCTTTTGAGTTGTCGCCCTTTTTATATTCTACTTTTTATAATTTGAACGAAATAAATAGAATCTCAACAATAAAAAATGAGGTCTCTCATCTTTTATTGCAACGAAGGAAGACAGGGATCGTTTGGGTTATCAATATTTAACCTCGAGGTTATTGTAACTGAAACGTGACAGCCGTATGTGTGGTGCACGTGATTTTAAATATTCAGAAAGTTTTCAGTCGTTAATATCAAATGAACGAGTACAAATTGCATATAAAAGTTGTTTAAATGAACATATTTTCACAATAATTGACAACTAAAGGGCGTCCAACTGTCACAGAGTGATTTTTAAGAGCAAGTACTCTAAACTGAAGAAGATACATAAACAAAATGTCATCGATAAAGGGGCGGTTGGTAGTAAACACTAAGTCGCGTCCATTTCTCATCAAAGTCTACCCTCATTACCGTGAAATTTTTTAACGAAAACAATACACTATTGTTATCGAGTGTACTATGGACTTTAGCAGTGTTCTTTAGCGTGTCCCAAAATCAAAATCATGTCATTATCATTTGCAGGCCAAATCACTGTGTCAAATTACTTAGTAGTGATCCTTTTCATGCTGCTGAATAACAATGTACCCAAATTACCAGTAATTTATTTTTTATAATACCTCTGTGCACTTGCAATGGCACCTTACCTTGCAGTATGGCCGACAAACGTTATGTAAGTGAGCTACTTAGAGATTAAGTCATTTTACAAGTACTAAAGAACAGACAAACTGTTATATTGATATTGGTGTATAATAATAAACATTAGAAAATTGATAGGCAATGTCTTTTAATAATTAAACTCAAGTAAATAAAAGTAGATCGTGGAAGGCCCCATTAAACATAGGAAAAAATCTTAATAATATTGTATTACACATTTCACCAGTGGTAGAGACGGGCTGCACGTCAACGACCACACAGAAGATAGGTGTGAAGAGAAAATTCTGTGTTTGGTCTGATAAGTAAGGTCCGGAGTCTTAACTCTATTTTTCTTCCCCTTCCCAGCCATTTGTAATAGGGAAAAGATAGGAAGGGGAATAGGAGACGGATAGGAAAAAGGAATTATCTTTTTTCTTGTTTTCCCTTCCTCTGTCCATTAAAGGTAAGCAACGCGGCTGCAACACATGTGCCTGTTGCGGATGTCAATGGCTAGTGGTCACTTAATATCTGCTTGTTTGTTTGCTTTATAAAAAAAGTTTGTCCTATAAAAGAG
>JWHW01030551.1:130425-142758 GCA_000931545.1 Papilio glaucus | reverse complement strand
AAAAAAAAAAAAAAAACAACACTACAAACATATTTGTATATTCTTCTTGGATGTGGAATTTTTTGTAAAGTGCAATGCAATAAGTTAACTTTTACTGTGAACGCAAAAAATCACAAGTGAAAAGTGACGTGGGTGACGAGGGTTCAATTATTTGTATTTCTAACCTAACGAGGTATAAATTCTTATCCTTCATCTGTATTCAAAGCGTGCTTCTCTCGCTTTTTTTTCCCTTAGATATTAATGTTTTTAAAGATAAGTTAGCGAGTAATTTCTAAAAGGAAATTGATGCCGGGAAAATACCAGTACAGCAATTCTATCCGCGAATGTTTTCATACGAACGTCATGTGAAAACGACGTTTATGATGTGGACACGAAGATAATGGAGTCTGCTAGAAAAACTTTCACGTTATTTAATACCAATGGAGGAAATAAAAATAGAAAAAGCAACTGTTATCCTTGTGTAAGCATTCTAACTGTGATCGCAGTTCAGCCTATTGCTCATAAATCGGGCACCCAACACACACGATAACCAATACGTGTGACTCTTGAAATATTTTTCCTCACCGATTTCATCATCTTGCACTAAGTCTATTTTTATCCCAAATCAATTACGAGCTAAAGTGATCAGATTCAGAACAATAGATGAATGAATCAATCATGGAATATAAATAATGCCCCCAAGAAACCAGAATGTAATGGCCGCAGTGCTAAGGGAATGGCGATTAATTAAGCGCACTGGGACAACTATTGTAACTAATGCATAGCTACGCAAGATAAGTGTTGGCCGCTCGTTAGCTGGTGGAGAGAACAAGGTCGGATGATGTGGAGCAAGGTCAGAACGGGCGGTCTTCCAGTGATAGCGTGACCTCTGCATTCATTATCGCCGCCATCATAAACGTTCGATGCTGCACACATGCGTATTTATAGATGTATATATTTATCGCTTGTGTTGTGACACATACGTCATAGAAAAGCTAAAAGTGAGTGAAGATATCTAAGACATAGGCCTTAATAAAATTATTATTTTATAAAAACACTAGCTAACCCGACGAATTTCGTACTGCCTAGTTTTTTTTCAGTCGCGGACTAATAATAACATTCAAAGGAATTAAATTTCGGCGTTTTCTAAGTTCTGATTTAAATATTTGATATTTTTTTAGTATCGTTGATACTAAAAAATATCAAATCTTATTCTTTATAATACTAAAACTAATATATAAGGTGTACCTATTAATAAATAGTGTACCTATTAATAGCCATAATCATCATTACATTATCATCCTATCTATCAGTCTACGGCAGTACAGAGATCAATGGAGTCAACGGAGCCACACCACTGTCCTCGAAGTTTGCTGCGTACCTAAGCTAAATTTCAGTCAACTAATTGCTTTCATAGCCCTTACATATCAACATTCAAAAGTTGATAACAAAATCCCGTATGTAGATGATCTCAGATATCCCGACCATCGCACTCGAGGGTGGCCACCGAGAGGGATTTTGTGGGTGCCATCTCACATTGCCCAGCCTTCCCCTCAGAAAGCAACTTTGGTAAGTTAGCTTACTAAAAATTAAATTAAAAAATATCTTATTATTCAATGATATTTATTGTTACGAACATTTTATTTATTTATGACTTGCTGATGCACGCGGCTTCGAACGCATTCATTTCTTTACTTCGATTTTTTTATTTGATTTCGCGTATAATATATCTCATTTTAGGTTAAAAAATTGTTAGTGCCGAAATATAATCATATAACATATGGCAACCGATATTAGGTTATCCATCTATTGGGAAGTTAGTTTCAGGATAAAAGGTACCCTATATCTATAAAAGATAAAGGTCTTATACACCTGACAATGTTTCCCAAAATTGTATGATGGTTGCTAGAGTCGTCAGGGCGTTAAAGCGTAGCAATCGCCCTGCCCTTTTCCCGCTTTATGTGGGGTTGGCATAACATGTCCTGCTAAATTACACACCCCGGAGATGCCGAGTTCTGTTCTACGGTCAGTCAATAAATCGAATTCTGTCCCAGGGTTTAACAGTGGTATAGCTCGCAACAACAATCTGTTGCGCGAATGGTTCGACCGGTGAAATACTCAAGGTATTCCGATGTACCTCACAGAAGATAAGCGTACGTCAAGTATTCTACGTTTCGTCTGTCGAGTAAGGTGACGGAGGCCTAATTTCAGTCCGCTTCCCCTTCCCATCCAAGGATAGGATGGGAAGCGAAATTGGAAAAGGGAAAAGTCCTAACTCATTTGCTAGTTGCGAACTTGCGAATGCCTATGGGTGGCGATCACTTAGCACCGAGTGACCCGCTTGCCACCTTATCCCATAAGAAAAAGGTATTAAGAAAATATGAGTCGTGTCCCGCGGTCATAATTTTATCTGAATTTTGCGTCCATTTGACTATACACAATTTCCCCCACAAGTACGAGAAAAAATAGTATTAATAGTGACGAGCAAAAGAGTGGGGGTTAGGTTATGTTAGGTTTTTTATTTTATTGTTTTTAATAAATCAAAAAGATTAGGTTGCTTTTAAAAGAAATTAAAAAGAAGCTAGTTATTTCTTCCTCATTCTCTCCAACGTTTGAATATATTTAAAAGGTTGTATTAATTAAACATACTGCACGGAATTAGTAGAGACCCACACAAATCATAACTACCTGAATCATTCACCAAGTGTAAATTCTGGAAGCAAAATAAGTTTATTGCAAAATGGGTTCGATGGAACATTTAATGTTCATGAACATTTAATTAATTGAATGTCATAATTTACGGCGGCTTATAGGTCATGTAATTTATTTATTTTATATGTACTCATGTCTAAATACATATTAGTATATTTTTGCGCAACACCAACACTCCGAGATAAACTAAAATAAATAACAATACCTACAGTACAGCACAATAGAGGCACATGTGGTGTGTAACATCTGACATCTAACCAAACACTTTTCTTTTACGTGTGGAAAATACGCCATATGCATGTCTATAAACGGAAACATCCTTTTTCCTGTTCAGGATGATCTATCAAAGGAAGCCAACGCATCTGCAAATCATTAGCAGTTGTTGCAGTCACTATGCCTATGGGTAGGTCACACAGGTAACCTGCTTGCGCATTTGCCTGCCACCTTCACCCATAAAAAAAGATTGCAGGAAAATGAGATGAAAGATTTACACATCAATTATCAATGCTATGTCATTTGGAACTTTAAACTTCTTTAAAACTTTATTTTTTATTATGTAATTTAACAAACGCATACAACAAATCTATCAGACGCTCATAAACATCCGTGGTCTTACGGATCAGCCCACATCGTATCCAGGACTACGAAATAAGAACAGCTATTGCGAATACTAAGTCATACGACAGACGATAACTTGTTAACGGTTATTATAATAACAAATAATCACTCTCATCGTTATCGTCGCTAATCTTACTAGACCTTTACGATTAACTTTACTACATTGTATACGACGACGCGCCGATCCTGCCATTACTCACAAACAATATACATGTTATGTACGCGAACAAAAAAATAGACTGTCACGATAATTGATGGTCTCATTCGCCACGCGGTTGCAATTAAATGAGGTGGTCCAAATGAGGGCAGGTGCGCAAAAAAATAAAAGCTTCGTGGAAGGGCGAGAGCGTTCCGACAACCAGTCGCAGGTATGCGTCTCGGAACGGTCGAGTGAATCTTGCCTCTATGACGTCACAGACAAATACATTTTATAAATACATATATCCGAAGTCGCTAACCGAATTATTTTTCTAAAGGTGTGTGTACAGTCGGGGTACATAAAACCTTAGCCAGTTGTCAAATTCATATCTTTATCATATCGTAGACACCTAATACGTTATGAAACAAAAGCACTAAGCAGACAACTGCATAAAAAATTGTACTGTATTATAACAAGATTGACAATAGTAAACACTACTACTCTACTGTCTGTTTTTCTTTTTTTTACCCCGATTATACTTTAAATTCAAGGGACTCGAGTTTTTCGATACTATAACCGAAGAGTTGTTACTACCTAGATGCGTAGATGTATAGATGTAGAAGAAGCGAGAAAGGTGTGCCATGATCGCGCCGTGTGGAAATCCATAATATCTGCCTACCCTCTGGGTTACGGGCGTGAGCGTATATTTATTTTATTTATTTACCTAGGTTGTTATGAGTGAAATCTACTGTATATGTATTTTTATCTGTAACATTTTTTTTTAAATAACTACTTAGTTCACAAGTATCATAAAGAAAAATGTTTTTCTTAGCAATGAATAAGCTGTGAAACTGAACCGATTTTATTTTTCTATTGCTATTAGAAAGCTACTTTTCATTATTATGGACATTCTTAAAATTCACTCGGGCGATGCCAGGGGCAAACAGTAGTAGTTGTATAAGAGGACTCTCATTTCTTTCGAGTTTCAAAACAAATAAATTAGAAGTTTAAAAAAAATATGAAGATGTCTGCATAACAATAGAACCCTTTAGTTTATAGTGCTTTGTATAAAAGCTTTTTCGAAGATATGCAATAAAATACAAAAGTAGAGTCCGTCTGCAGGTCTATCGTCGATCAGGCATACCTAGCCAAAAATTCCTTTGTCTTTTTGTTACAACCAGGAGACTGACATCTGCAGCATTCCTTTGTAACTAAGAGAAGAGGCTGCTTTAGTAATTAATTTATTGTGAAATTCCTTTTCAAAACTATTTACTGTATTAAGATCGTAAACAGTTCTCAAAAGACGTGCCAATAGCTTAATGGTTCACAGTAAATACTGCGAAACAAATCGTAGATTCGCATCCAACCTTGACTGTTGTTGTGCACCCTGCAAAAGCTTCAGCTTCGTTGGAATAGTTAGAATTAATGTTAGTAACGTATTTAGACAAATTGCTAATGTAATTACGTCCTATGAACTTATGGGTACAGTTTATTAAGTTGCTTCCGTGTTGCCGATACTGCAACCCATTATTCCTCAAATAACATGATTACAAATTAGTTTAGAACATGGGTTCCTCCTTGTGTTCGCTCGAGCTTTTCATAGTAGCTAGTCCAAAGGCAAATGTGCACAGTCAAGTCAGTACAATTAATTAATAATTACGACCCTCTGCCACGACCACGAGCAGCACGATTAGAGAGGGAAATAAATAATTTTTAATTTCTGACTATTAATTAGACAGGCATATAAAACTTATATAATTAACTATTATATAAAAGGGGCATTGGATTTTTTTTGTATAAAGAGGAGGTAGTCCTTAAAAGGTTAGGAAACTATAGTTCAGAAAGAACCAAGGATATAGTGTTAGGTACATGAATTCCACATGAGCTGTCTGCACAATCATTAACACTACGTTTCTTTGTTGAAATACCAAGTGATCGTTACGTCAGAATCGAAGTTAAAAATAACTTACATTATGCAGGAACATTCCTGAGGGTTTATATCGGTGCAACGGTGCGTCATTCCGCAAAAAAACAGCACGAATGCACATTATCTTTCATTCAACCCTCGAGGCGGGCGCGGAGTCAGTGACTAGGCGCGCATGACTCACAAGCAATTTATAGCCCATGTTCTCTAAGAAGGCAGAAGTAAGAATAGTAGGAATGACCTATAGTAGATCACTGCGTACTTTAATTGAAAAAAATATTCGAAGTTGCACAACAATTATAATTTTATTGTTACTGTAAACTTTTTGAGCAATTTATTATCATCGTTAAAGTGAAGTTATAAGCGATGTAACTTCATCCTTACTTAGATTGAAATTGAACCATATTTTAGAACTTATGGCGCAATAACAGGCGCGGGTATAATGACTTCTGGAAACACTGGCTCCGGGAGCGGCGCAGGAACGATTACTCCTGGTATGACGGGCGGGGGCAGCTGAACCGGTTCGGGCACGATACCACCAGGTATCACAGGTTCGGGAAGAATCACCGGTGCGGGGTTGGGTTGAGGGTGCGGCAACTGGATTTCATTCGGAGGTATCACGTCTAATTCAGTTGCCTCGGGGATGGGTCTCGGAATGATGGAATGTTCCGGCTCACTTTGTCCATCGATGTTTACAACTATCTGCACGAGCGGCAGGGGGTTGGCGACGGCCACGGCCAAGACCGCGAGTAGTGCGACAATTGTTCGCATGGTTGATGTGTTAGTCTGGAAATCAATAAATAAGTTGTTAATAACGTGAACACGCCATATAAACTCATTCTTATACCAATTTCGAACGTAATAACATTGTAAACCTGTACACTAAAGTATAGTATACTCTAGCTTGTGGTGGACTTCTACGCCTTCTATTCTCATTTGCATATTTCTATAAAAAATTAATTTAACTTTATAAGCCTTCCTTTTTTTAAGTGAACTGTGGCAGACATGATAATTCGTTATCCACTATTAGAAATAAGAGGTGATCTTATTTGTGTGTTATGCGTTCCTAAACCATTGAGCATATTGTAATTAAATTTGATAGGGCATTCTTAAGACCCGCAAGGGTTTCTCACCCAAAAAATATTTATAAATAGAAAAACTTATTTTATCCCTACTTATTTTAATATTATGAATGCGAAAGTAACTGTAAATGTTACGCTTTCACGCCTAAACTACTAAATCGATTTAAATGAAATTTAGTACAGAGATAGTCTAAAGTCTGAGGACATAGGCTACTTTTTAATGCGAAAAATGGTTGTAAGGGGTTGATGTGGGGGATGAATGTTTGAATGCAAGGTTCGTCATTTTTGATGCTAGAACCTTGAATCTTATATATGATTATCGATTATATATGATTTTCAAAGTTGTAAAAAAATTACCCTTAAGAGGTAAAATACAAATAGAGGATGAATGTTTGTATGGAAATATGTAAGGTTTATGTGAATGTTTCGTGAATTTGCGACAAGAGACAAAATATTAGAGAAATACTGAAAAGAATTAAGGTAGGTAGTGACATTTACCGAGTCATTAAAAAATGCGAAACTGAAATGAAGTAAGAAACTTGCCAAGCGCCACACCGTCACGGCTTCACCGCCGCTTACCCGAATAGCTTGTTTTAATGTATGTATGAATTTTATTAACAAAATAATTAGCCAAAAAAATTAAGAATGCTGCCCAAAGTCACTATTCGACGCGGACGGAGTCGCGGGCACGGCTAGTATTTTATAAGGAAACACAACGCTTTAACATTATAATTTTGTCATTTTTGTAAAGAAGTAATTGAAATCAAATTAGCTACGAAAGTAACTATTTTACTAATACTTTTGGAGTTGTGGGCAAAATACCAAAACTCAAACAGACAAACGGATTGGAAAACATTGCCACTACTATGCAGAAACTAAATAATTATCTAAACATTGATACCGTGCTAAATATACAACTAAACACTTTTTTACTGTACTCTGCGGGAAAAGCTACTTTAAATAATAATCTAGTTTAAAAAAATCTGTAAGCCAAACAACAAACAAAAATAAACACACGTTACTAAACTTAAGTAAAATGAACGTCTTCTATCTTCTAGTCTTTATACATTATGTAAAGAGCCAGTTATATTTATTATACCAAATTTCGTTTTACATAAACAACCACTCACCTCGCTACCGAACGTTTTGCTAGAAACTATTAAACAATTGAATACGTACAGTTTTTATAATGATGAGTTATAGAGCCTAATCCGCGCGATATCAGATAGCGTAATAACTACTAATAAATCCTAAATCTCCTCATAAATTTAAGTAATTGATTTCCTGTATCATTGACCATTCATTTGTCCGCGGTGCGCAATATTTATAAGTATATATATTTAATATACATATAATCATTTACATTTTATCACGTAATTACAACAATCATCTGATATTACTAAAAAAAGTTATTATTGCCCTTCAGAACCACGTATTTTTATTTCTATGTATATATATAAATGCAACAATATTTATAAAGGATGGTTGGAGGAAGGTAATTTTGAAATGTAAACTTTGTAAGACTGTATGAAATTCCATAAACAAAAAACTTAGAATCACTTTAAGTATTTTAAGTTACATAGCTCTCGATGGCAAGAGCTTTTAAAACCTCAAGTAGTGGATATATAAAGATAGCTTGCTATTATCAAGTTCTGCTATGAGATCTTAAGAGAAGTTAAGTGTCACGAGAAGCTCTGAGAAAAGAAAATTAAACATTAAAAACCGTTCAACACTAATTGAGTGGTCAATGGTTAATACAATGTGAGTGCCCAAAACTTGCATGCTTGCAATTGTCCTTGGTGGGCGGTATGTCTAACGCTAATATTATACATTAATATATGTTCAACCTCTTTGGTAGTTCAAAGAGAGCGTATACTGCCAAAGAGTTCGAACTGGCCACGCGCTCGCGATGCCGTGTAAAAAAGAAAAAGATATGTGAAAAAGTATACTGAATCGCGGACAAAAATGTGAGAGTCATTTAGTGATTGGAATAGTAGATTGATGGTACGAAAATATTTTATGTGACAACGTTTTGGTTTTTTAATGTATTAATTCAATTGAAATTTTTATTGGTGTTTACTCCTTGGACCCCGAGACGATCAAACGGTTTGATTCAAACGATTGGTTTTGTAACACAGACAAATTATGAGATGCCCTGGAACAGGAGTCGCGATTTCCTCGCGTTTATTACGTTATTGTCCTGCGTTTTCACGCAAAAAGAGAAGGATGAAAAAAAGAAAAATAATTTGGTCCAAAGCATTGCACAAACTACGATACGTACGTAAGATACGTTTCACGAACATCTGCAGACAGTGCTAAACGATCAAACGGCGCGTCAAATTCAACAAAAATATAAAATTTCATCGAACAAGCCCCAAACCCGTTAATGTTTGACAAACTGTTTAAACTATGTTCGTAAACGATCAAAATGGTTTGAATCAAACTTCGATCAACAATATCACCTAGATGTCACGTACAAAATCAAAGCTAAATGCTGCCCGCGTGAATATATGCTTATACAGCTACATTTGTTTCCTAACAAACGGAGAAAAAAGTTTTAAAACAGTTCTAAGTTCAATCTAGTTACAACCATGGCCAAGGTGCCAATCAAAGCTAAAACGTGTTTGAATCAAACCGTTTCATCGTCTTGGGGCCCATTAACAATTCATTTTCATATATAAGCCCGGGTAAGAAAATGTATAAGGAGTGAAATCAAACTAAGCGTTACACGATAAACATTATACATCCATCTCATGCGCAATTTTTTATGTTTGTTATTTCAGAACTCCACTCCTGCCTATTTCAACGATACTTTTTTAATCCGACAGCCAGTGCTTGTCGTGCGGTCCCATTTATTTTTCAATCAAGATCCAACCAATCGTTCTTGAGTAATTACACATTATAAAACAAAGTCGCTTCTGCTGTCTGTTCCCTCAGATCGGTCAAATTACGCAACCGATTTGATCAATGGACGGTGAGTGATTTCAGAGGAAGGTTATGTATAAAACATGCATATTATATTAGAGAAAAGCAGAGGATTTCAAAAATTTTCATAAAAACATATTTTTGTGCACGTAGATCAAAATAATGTACTACGGAATTATCTATCTAAAAGAGATCTACAAAAAAGTCAGCGATGCCATATCTCTATCTTCTACGCTATTAACAATTTTATTTTTTGTATTCAGTATTACTCCTTATCGAAATAAATAAGTTTGTAAGCTAGAGTATTAAAGTTTCACAAATAAGTGCAAGCGAGCAATAATAATAAATTTATTTTACAACAATGATGGTTTAAACTTGTACAATAGGTATGTGCCGTCCGTTCGATGATCTTAAATATTTCGAGGGAGAACCAGTATAAATAAGGCAAGGCAGTAAAAACAATACTGAGAACCAAGTAGTTTGAATATATCGCATGTTGGTATTTCAACTATTTGCTTCTTAGAATTGATAACGAAATGAGAAGAAAGATTCTCAGGTGAACATCCCTTCTAAGAAACGCGTCATAGGGCGATAAACAAGTTCAATGACCGTTGCAGATGTGAATTATATCATTATTAGGATCATTTTACATAGAAACAGTACGTTAAAATCATAAATAATTTACATGCGAATAAAAATAAAAAACACTTAAAAGTAACCCTAAAATAAGTGGAGAAAGGTTGATAATGTCGATATTGTATCCAAGACTATCTCACAGAAACAATACAGCTCTCACTTAAACAAATTTCATATCACAATTTTGTTAATCAATCTTAATAGAATTCCGCATCCAAGAACCGACACTTAAAACATTGACAACAAAGTAATTTAATAACACTAATATATTTAATATATGAAATAAAAAGTTCACTAGATTATTCATAGTAAATCCAAAAAATGTTTTATACAAAATCGATCCTATCGCTTCTTATAATCCGTCAAGCCAAGTGTGGCTATAAACGGCCCAGTCGAGTTTCAGATCTCTAACCCAGATATCTACAAGCCGTCCCAGCGTTGGAAAAGTCGGAAAATTTTCAATGTAAACAGGTCCACATCCACCGACCTCTAGTAACTCCATCCGGTGGGTATCAACCATTTATTACATTAATCCCGTATATTTTCCCGATGAACGAGTATCGTCGGCTCGTTAAATATATTGAGCTTGCAAAGCCCGGCAGCCTATGCCAGGAGTAGTGAACCGTCGGTTCATAATCATTTAAATATTTTATCAACAATATTTCTACAGCATAATTTATGTTCCGTCGATTCAAATCTTTATTCATAACTAAATTAAATATATTTAGACCAATAATTATGTTATATTATGATTTTATGTCGTATTTACTTATTCTTAAAAGGGTATAATAAAAATTATTTAATTTTGCTGACCGGCTGTCTGATTTGTTACGGTTTGATGTGGCATGAAAAATGTTTGATGTGGTGTGTGTATAACGGCCTAATAGTTTGACACCCCTGTGGCGAATCGTCACCGCGTCACCGAGGCGCTATCGGTCGGCTTGGGCGAGTGCTCCCCACCGCGCATCGCGTGGAAACTGTGTCATGTCTCTCCTCTCGCAGTAAAAGTACTTTCTTCCAGCCGAATTCGGAGCGAATTTCCTCGCTACAGCAACCTTGCGCGTGCGATGTGACAATCGCTCGCGCTTACATTCTTATTGAATCAATATAGAGTTTCAATTATACCTAGTTTCAAATCATTTGGTTTATTACATTTCCTATTATTAACATTTTCATAGCATGCGAACAATAATGAAGCGGTCAACAAGAAATATAAAAAACTGCTACTGAATTCTTATTCCATTTAATACCATAAAGCTCTGAATTCCATCATTATCTTGATGATTGGCAACCCACCACTGCACGGTCTTTCTATTTTGTGCGATGAACTGTATACAGCAATTTTTCCAAAACGATATGCATAAAGAAAAGCGCGTACTACACACGTGTAAACAGTTATTCGATAGTCGTAGATATTCATGGCTACCGGCAATCACTTATCAGACTAAGACAAAGGGCCAGAATAAATTATGCACTCCTCATGTGGCACGCCATGTTGTGGTCACATTTATTATTAGATGGTATCGACGGAGTTCCGAATACTATCCACTCCGCCACCTCCTGCCTCGCTCAACTGTGTTGTCGAATGATTTAGTCCACGCAGTATTTCCAAACCAAAACGACTTACGATTCTTCAAGAAGAAGGCGTAATAGCCCTTCTTCCCCTTCTTCCATTAAAGCCGTAACGCGTCTTTTTTTTTTCGAGGGGGAAATCTTAACCAAGATACCCTGCTTCTGGGGGAAAGACAGGGTTATGTGAGGTTTTACTCGGTGCCCCCTGCACTGAGCTTGCGCGCGACCCTGGGGAGCAGACGCTCCTCTTGCACTTACCACTGCTACAGCAACACAGGGCCACGTCATGTTGCCGTCTTCCCGGGATCGCCTTGCAGGGTGATCAGGGCCCCCACCCTAACCACCCACGACCCCGAGGGACCCTTCTGTTGCTACTGCAACCAGAAGGGACAATGGTAGCCCTATTATTGCCGGGGCTACCGAGCGGATTCGCCGACGCGTCCTCTGATGACGCGCTGATGTCTTCGCCTCCGAGCGGGATCGGTTCTCTCCCGCTCCCGCTCAGCGATCTCCTTCTGGGCCATGACGACCTCACAGAAGGACATCAGTGCCGCCCATTCTTGATTCCCTGCCAGAGCAGCTCTTACTACTGCTGGCAGGGTGAGATCCTGCCTGATCCTCTGGACCAGGATCTGCCGCTCAGACTCCCATATAGGGCACTCGGCAAGCGGGCACCTATGAACAAAGATCAGAATATTAGAAAAGGAACGAATGCGTTGTCAGCAGAACGTGAATAAGAAAAATAG
>JWHW01030551.1:115345-130198 GCA_000931545.1 Papilio glaucus | reverse complement strand
AAGAAACTAGCTCTAGTGATGTCGGATGATCAAGGATTGTGTTAATGTTGTGTCATTACCACTTACGTGATCACCTCCGTTGTATAATGAATTTTAGCGATTTTTTATAAGCGATAATCATAAAAATGGCTAAAGCTAAAGAGTTGACTCTTAATGAGGGTTACAAACTACTACATAAAATCTAGCGTAAGAGAGCCAAACTAAAATTTAAATACCTAGTTTTTCAAAAATATAACGAGTATCGCCGGTTCTCAGCCTCCAGTGTGTCTTATTATTAAACTAGTTATTTAAATCGCTCATAATTATGAAATAGTCACGGAACCATATCAGAATGTTGATGATATTTTAGTAAAACAAGATGACATTGAATGTCAGGTCACTGATCCCAAATGCACGCATTTTAATACTTTCTCTTTTTCATTAGCTCCTAATATGTTTTTAATTTCAAGAAGATCAATTGGATATTCTGAGTGATTTTGTTTTTAAGGATTACTGCTTTACTGTAAAGTAGTTAAAAAATGGTCCCTTTTTTCTTTCGTGTCAACTGGGTAATTGTTTCTCCGAAGCCTTGATTTTTTTTATAGAAGAAGGTGGCAAACGAACAAGCGGGTCCCCAGATATTAAGTAACAGCTATCCATAGGCATCTGCAACAAACTATTGAGTTGCACATGTGTTGCCTACCTTTAATGTACGGATGAGGGAACAGGAATCAAAAGGATATTTCGTTTTCCTATCCATACCCACACGCGTCAAATCCTTTTTCCAAAAAGAGCAAGAGGAGTAGGACTTTTTCGTTGTTCCGAATAAGAATGGAGTACATATAGTTTTTCGTCGCCCTTGCTGCCGGCGCATAGAGCGACTGCTACTCTCCTCACCTCTGCCCGAAGGCCACCCCTACCTCAAAGCTTAAGAAGAAAGTGTGTTTCTGTCGGTTACGCCGTATAGATTCGGGAATTTAACCTTTAGATTTCAAAGGTTTCAAAAAAATCCCCGAACCTATATTCTTGGCGTGCGGCGGCGTTCAATCAATATCTGGCAATATGCTTGTTTCTTTGTCTCTCGTCCTCAATAATAAAAAAAAAGTATCTCCCAAAAGAGCATCACCCACTTAGGATTATATAAATTGGAAAAGTTTATTGACCTTATTTATGCAACCTATGCATATCTCAATTCTTGTTACAAATATTCTCTCCTTACAGATAACAGAGTTATAGAAGTATTCTGCCTCTCGGCTGATGAGTGCGTTGCCGAAGGCCAAATTCTACTTCTCTGTCGGGAATGGAGGATGAAGGAATGGGAAGAAGAGGATTTGAAGATTGAATTTGACCGGGGAGAGGTTAGATAGGAAAAGGAAATATAAGTTTTCCCGTTTGTCAGTCGCCTGCTCTGTACATTAAAGGTCGGCAACGCTACTTATTAGTTTGTTGCAGATAGATGACTATAGGCGACGGACGCTTGAAGACGGGTGGACCGCTTACTTTTTAACTACCTTCTATTTAAAAAAAATATGATACGATATACGATAATATGATATTTTTATATAATTTATCAGAATTATGAACGATGTTTTTTTTTCAACAACGACGAATGTCTACTTTGACATAGAACTGTAATTTTAAACATTATTAGCTACGTATACCTTTAGTACTAACCTTGTATCGTAAAATAATTTTATATGCCCATCGACGTGTTCTTTCTCTGAATGTTGCCGAGCTTTACGGATTGACCATAAAAAGAAAGTTGTAAACGACGTACGCTTTCATTTCTAATAAACCGAATCATTTATTTTTAATGGTGTTTTTAACGGGCATGGATTTACATTTGAGCATCAGATATACCACGACATCAAAAATTTGAACAAAAGATATTTAAATGTAAATATCTCTATTTGGCCCGGTCAATTAGGTGGACTCTAGAGCTCCTTTAAGTCTTTGCTAAGTCCTCTTTGTGTGCAATGTGCAAAAGTGCAATACACATTACACTTGATATTGTTAGCGACAATACTTACCTAAGTACAGCAATGACACTGTCCTTTTGGGCTAATTACTTACTTATTTTGTGCATCGTTACGAAGTCTGCTAGTGGACATAGTGCTTAACTTGTAAGGAAGGTCATCTCCTAAAGTAAAACAAAAAAGAGCTGAAGCACGAATAGTATAAGGTTCTGAAAGGTCGCTACAACTACACTATCTATATTGATGTAATGTGACATATTTAAGTAAATTAACATTTAAACTAAGCTTACGAAACAAGAGAATGGATACAGAAATAAATCTTAACCAGCGGTAGTCGCGATGCCGCCATTAGACGGAAGTGGGAGCATCACGGCCCAATCGTGACAGGAGGCACGTCCTGTTAGCAACGGTCACAATTTCACTGCGCCAATAAAATTGCCGACGTCTTTTAAAACTGACAACTCCATTTGATAGTAACGAAAAGGCAGCAAGAAATTGTACATAATTTCACCTTGAATTCTGAAATGATGATAACATATTGGTATAATATCGCAATTCAACAACCAATAATTATCATTTATTGATCTATAAAGTAGTTAATCGTACACAAAATTTAAAGTAATCAGTCTTTGTCTTATACGAGTATACTGCGGTAGATAACGAAAGGTTGTAATCGAAAAGGGAAAAAAATACATTCTTTTCTAGACGCGTCTTTACGGGCCGACAGAAGATCACAATACTTGGAAAGCTATTATTAAAACGTTGAATAATTCCGAAGGTTTTTATGTGTCTGGAACAGGACAAAGAGACGATTAACGGTTCAGAAAGGCCATAAATATTTGGACCGCCTGAGCATTTCGCACACGTGTCGAAATGGGTCAAATGTTTTGATAGTCCAAGAAAAACGAGAAGCCCTTTGTGTTGACACAATAGGTACAGCCGACAAAGATATGCTTTAAAATAATATTTAGACTTGCAAGTCCTTTACAAGTTCTTTTTAAAACTACTTTTGAAGGCCTTTAAGAAATTTAATTGATATATAAATTGGTGCTATTAACTTCAGAGAAACCGTTATAAACACCACCTACAGCTGAACCATTTAACAGCTGATGATCTGTAAGTTAATATCAATTTATGAGTGGATTGAATGAGCTGAGGCGAGCGCGAGGCGGGTGGCGATGCGTACGCGTCTGTGCCGTACACAGTCAGTCGAGTCCGCGGCGAATTTCGCCGCTCTCGCCCACTGATCTACATTTCACCTCCAATATGGGTCAATAACTGCCCACGCTCAGCCCCTCCGTGCGCGGCCATTCACCTCGCCACTCCAAATCATTGTTCGCCAAATGTAAAGCGTAGCCTGAGGTCGACGACCCCGAAGCGATGGTGCGGCTGCTGTCATTGTGAGATTCTTCATCGAACGACACTCGAGATTTCGCCGCCGTCGCAGCGACAAATACAAACATCCTCTGCCCATTCATCAAAATAAATCTGTAGGGTTACTGATAAATATCATATCGATAAATATATTAGAAAAATGTATATTTATATACTATACTTTAATTTCTTGATGGCGCTGTGATTATTATCATTGGGCATAATGATATTGAGAAAGTTACAAAAAAATTATTACGAAAGTAGTTTGACGAGGTCTCGTAAAATAAAAACTTCTATGTCGTGTTTCAATCAGGCATAACTTTATTTAATAGTCAACAAACAGGACCTTATTTATTTTACAGAAATATATCCATATTATATTATATAGAAATATCCTTAAAAGCTTAAGTTTCAAACAACAATGTATTGTTGTTCGTTAAAGGAAATCAATTACTGCCTGGTATCAAAACCGTTGCTAAATAAAGGCAAAGGTAAGTTTTCAATATACGTACCGTGTAATCAGTTTTATTAGCGTTGAGGGCATTTTTGTTTTTGATGTTGACACATAGGTTAGTTTTATGAAAATGCGTTATTATGTCGCAAGTACGATGTTGCCTTACCCATCATTACATATCATTTTTAAAACGAAAAGAAATCAAACATTTTTTCCCATTTGTATTATTTTTAAGTTTCAATCTCAGAAAAAATATTTGTCTGTTTGTGTGTGTGTACGTGAGTAATGACACGAAGCCTACATTTCCAATGAAAAGGCTTTCCTATTCCCATTGGCGTTTTATATGAGTTAAATTATTTTTTTATATATATTTCTTTTCACATTTAAATCCGAATAATCGTTCACGCTCTTTCATAGTTCAATTATCAATTAAATGAAATTCATTATTTACTGACCTAATGATATTTTCGAAAGAATAGTGGGAGTTTGATTATCGTTTTTGGGATGCAGGGATATGGTTTAAAATACATAAAGCTAAGCAAATATTTGAGGCAAGGAAAGTGGCGCGCTGAACGGAACGCGCCGCCTCACCTCAAGTGTCACGTTGAACTCTTACATAAGGACTCGCAGTGCTTTCGAAAAATATAATCGGCAATTTTTGCCATTTCTCGTCCGAACAATGCTTTTGTCACTTAAATCACGTCCGCAAAAGAAAGTAGCTCGTTACGGGCCTGCGTTATCTCACAACGCGATCGGAGCCGTGCGTGGACGTGGTTACGTTTAATGCCCGCACCGAAACCGTTTCCCCGCGTTTTATTTCGGCCGCATAGCGAAGAGGCTCCACAACGTAATAGTTACCACGGATACATGCAAACCGCACACCGATGCCGCGATAACGTGCGCGATGCACACACGTGCACGAATCAAAAACCAGCTCGTATTTTGGCCCGAGGCGGTGGCAGCACATGGCGGACAGGTTGAACCGTAGCCCAAGGAGAAACACTCCGCTCGCTCTACATTCAGCGAGTTTGGAGCCGATGACTCCTAGTGACCGTGTCCTCGTTACCGAGTGCTGCTTTATCTCGCCGAATTTCTCTCTTCTGTTCCGCATCATCACGAACAAAAAGTCGAGACCCGTTCGCTGGAGCGCGGCCTAGTTGCGCGGCCGACAGCGCCACTCGTGGTAACTACTCGAACTAAACCCTGAGAGAGAGCACTTTCTAAAAAGCATCTGAAGCGCTAATGATGCTGAAAAATGACAGTAAATCATATGCTTAAATAGTGTACCACGAGCGAGCGCGATAACTGGTTTGTTATTGGGCCAATCCATTACATTATAAGTTTTGTTCTTTGCGCTTATTATCACATATAAAAATACATTATTTCTGAAATGCGGCTTTCGAATTACCATCATTAAAACTATTGAAAAAACACGATAATTTTACATAAACTAAGAATATTAAGCTTAGATTGGATCGAAAAGGAATTAGATTCATTATGTTGTTTATCATTCCTAAACGAGTATTTCCTAATCTTAATATTAACGAAATTGTGTCAATCAACTTAAGACACAATGACAAAAGGTACACATATGTACATAATTTTTTTGCTAGAATTAAATATGGGCAGGACACTTTGCTCGCAGAACTAACAACCGATGGGGCCGCAAGACCCTGGAATGAAGGCCACGTACAGGTCGACGCAACGTAGATAGGCCTCCCACGAGACGGACCGAAGATCTAGCCAAAATGCGTGAATCCGCTGTATGAGGGCGACAGGGGACAGATCTTCGTGACGGTCCATGGAGAGGCCTACGTTCAGGAGTGGACGACTATTGCCTGAAAAGAAGAATCACATTATTTTTAATAACGGCCAAAGTACATAAAATATGTAATAAATAAACTACAATTAGTGTTCTGACGTCTTAAAGCGTTGTAAATTGACGCTCATAACCGTGTAAGGTAAATTAAAGGTATAAAGTACAGTTTTTAGATAAACTTAGCGGCCGTGCAAAGCTTTATATATCTTTGTTGTGAATGATACGGCAATTTATTGCATCAGGCAGGTTCATCATCTCCGTTATGGGGTGGGTGTTTTCAAGAGAATCACATAGGTTACAGGTCCTTAGATCATCAGGTCGCTGTTCACTATGTGTGATTGACCATAAACACTAACCTATACGTTCTTTAAAGATGCGGTGAGATGTAAGATGCATAATTTTTCTACATATATTTTTCCTCGATATCATTCTCTTTATGAGGAAATTTCATAAACAGAGTGCAATCTAATTTACTATTTTAAGTCAAGACAGGCTTGACATTTATAAAATACATACAAAAAAAGATATACAATACAAAGATAATAAGGATATACATACAGTACAAAAAATAAGATTAAACCGAAGTCATTGATTCGCGCAAATTGTATTATTTCCTTCAAAAGCTGAGGAAATAACCACTTCACAGTGTGTTCAAAATAAACGTACAGAAATAGTGTTTTGTTCGACTTTATCATTAATTTGTTTGATTAACTTGAACAAACTGGACATGAAACTGGTATGCAGGCGTCAGTATTATTCCGCAGTCAACCATAACAACAAGATCCGGATCTTTGCAGTTTCTAGTAGGTATGACAAATAATTGTGTATTACTTTGATTGTTATTTATAATTGTACTAATTATTACTCATATGAAAATATCATGACTAGTGGTTGGCATGTTCTCTCAAATCGATTCGAATATCGAATGTCGCGCGTTAAACCCTTTGACATAAGTTAAGATGTCTAAAGACTTGCCAGCGTTTTTTTTAGAAAAACAATTACTAGATAGTGAATTTAAATAATTTCTATGGCTATCTAAAGTCCATACCACAGCCCAGTTCTCACTTCATGCGTGGCCAGTCGGCACAACAAGTTTTGTCTTCCAAAACAATCTATCAACTGTCATTTCAGCATACTCTATTGCAGCATACAAAGTATTTTGTTTGTCGGTTAGAGTTCATGTTTAAATCTCTCTTTGGCACATACCATCCTTCCCTTTTTATAACCTACACATACCATGCTAACGTTTTGCTACTTAATAGACGGCCTTCAGAGATGACTAAATTGGACACACGATGGAAGTATCGAAGCTTTTTTATTGGATCTTTTGTTGTGATACTAAAATGTAAACATTTTTACCATATTAACAAATGTCCAGCTAAGCCTGTGAACATTTGTTAGAACTTAGTTAGTAGTTATTTAGCTTAAATAAAGCACGTCGAAGTTTTAACAATTTAAAAAAGTAACTGTATAAAGAATAGTACCATGTATATGTTTCAATGGAAACAGCACTCACTGAAACTGTGGTAAGTGTAATTCCAATTTGAATAGCAAAGTCAACAACAACTTTCATAGGTTTGATGAGGGCCATAGCAGACACAATGCTCTGGGAAATCGGGTCAATTGCCGATGCTAGCTGCCCTTTCTTGATGAACTCGATTGTGAGACAAAAGTATGCCACACAAGTACCACCGTGAAAAAGAAGTCTAATATTCATTTTGTTACACCGTTAAAACATTTATCTACAAAAATCCGTGTCAAATATGGCTCATAAATTTAATTTCAATGTTTTCGGAAGCTTTTTTGATTTTATGTGTGTTTTATGTAGGAGGATGAATATTTAAGGAATATATGTATTTTCAACATTTCTTCAACAATGTATCAGTTTGTAAAAAATGGGACACATTCCGTTACATGAGAGAGAGGAAAGATATTGGAGAGAAATACAAAAAGAACTATGTAACTATTTTTTTACTAACGAAGTAACAAGAATTAAGCATAAATGTGGCACTAAATTGTTGGGTCGTAATAGCTACGTTAACCAGTCACTGGTTGCAAGCACTATAGGTATTGAGAAAACCATAAGCTACGGAGTACCCACTGTACGGGACATTGGGATGCATCATGCATGTCGTGCCGTATGCATCTTTTCATGTCAATAGTATGGTCAATGTTATAAAACATTGTGAGGCATATCTGTATGCCGGTGATACGCATAAGGTATATGCACATAGGGACATTGAAACGATTATAAAATATATGGAGGAGGACTTTGACACTGTAGTTAAATAGTCAAACGTTAATGGTTCAATTCGAAACGTTGCTAGGACAAGATGTATGCTCGTTCACTTCCCCTTTATGAAGAGACCTAATAGATCACTTGATATTGTTCGCAATAAATAAGCATCATGTAGCTGTCAGTTTATACAAGTTGTAGATATTTTAAATACTTAGGTTTAACGATCGATTGTAAATTTAACTGGAGTTGTATGTACATATTGTATGTAACAAACTGAGGTCTGTACTGTACAAGTTTAGTCACCCTAAAGTTGTACTTAACAGAGTAACGTTGCTTATACTGTGTCATGCTTTGGCGGATTCGATCCTATCATATAGCCTGAGTGCATATGGACGTACATTATTATCATATTTAAATAAATGTTTATATTTGCAAATTACATTTAATAATAATAATAATAAAGCCCTTTATTATAAGATTAGCGAACATACATTATTAATATAAACAAAAATGTTAAAAAAGTTTATAAAATATCTCATAGTTTATAAATAATCTCAGTTTGCCTTTTGGCACGGGTGTCCTCTAACAATTTCCACTGTGATCTGTCCTGACCTACTCATCCCCGCCTTAGGCCAGCGGTCATTTTGATGTCATCCTCTCATCTTACACACTGTCTTCCACCGCTTCTATTCCCATCTCTTGGGTACCACTCTGAGACTACCTTGAACCATTTTCCTTGGTTGTCACGCATCATATGACCGGTCCACCTCCACTTCTGTTGGTCAATACGTTGTAGGATATCAGTTAATTTAGTTTTTTTTTCCGCTTCCGGCTGTCAAGCAGTAAACATCACATCACCTTAAAACCAGTGCGACAAAAATAAATGTGAAACAGTAGAGTATCCGCGTTATTATAGTATATATCGGGTTTAAGTGAAAGATAAAGTGATCTGGAACACTGTGTTAAATATAAACAACGAAAATATTGGCAATATTTTAATAAATCGTCCACAAAAGACGACTTCATTCGACGGCAATTAATAATAAGTCACGTACGTCAAATTGACGGGCCACAGACGCGGACGGTGACATCTGCCATCAACGTTAGACACGTCAACCAAAGACAATAGGGTTACCAATAAAAGATAAAACTACCAAAATGGAGGGTTAATTTAAATTGCTTTTCGACCAAATGAAAGTTAAGATGGAAAAACAAACAAATATTATATTCGAAAAAATGGACAAACGTCTAGAACCATTGATAGAGGAAAATAAAGTTATGAAGAGTAAAATTGAAGTGCTGGAAAGAAAAATTGAATTTTTAGAGAAGGAAAAGAAAAAAAATAATATCTTTGTTTTTGGGTTGGAATGGAAGAAAAAACTTTTCTGAAAAAACGTTACTGAAGATTTTCCTAAGGAAATACTAGAGAAACGAAGAGCATTACAGTCAAAGGTTCAAGAGGAACGTGCGAAGGGAAACTTTGCACATATAAGATATGATCAGCTGATAGTTAAGGAAGGCCATCTAAACAAAGAAAAAAGAAAGTAATCAGTCGACGTCACCTGAAAATCAAAAAGCTCGTGAGCAATAGTTCGTCTATAAAAGATAACAGAAAGAACGCTTTTGATATGATGAGACCCAGATCGAACTCACTATCGCAAACAAAGTCCAACCAAAGTAAGTAGCAACTATACATCAGCAACCAGAAGCGGAACAACCCCAACCCGGCTGATCCCCGTGGGGTTGTTAGACCATAACCCCCTAGAAACACAACTTTAGACAATAAAAGAAAGAATAAAATATACCTTGCAACTTTAAACGCCAGAACACTAATGGATGACTATAGATTGTTAGAATTAGAACACGCTATAACAAAAATAAAATTGGACATTATCGTTCTCTGCGAAGAAGATCAAGAGAAGAAATAAGAGAATACAACGAATATATATTCTATTACAAATGCCAAAATCAAGGAATGTACGGCGTTGGGTTTCTTTTAAAAAATACCTAAAACACAAGATTTTTAGTTTTGAAGGGATATCAGACAGAATTGCAGTTCTAAATATACAACTGGGTGGATCCAAACAACCGTTATCGATTATTCAAGCCTACGCACCCAACGAACAAGTTACAAGATAGAGAAGGACAAGTTCTACCAAAACTTGAATGCAGTAGTGCAAAGAATGAACAAAAATACAATAATCATAGAAGATTTTAATGCAAAGACAGGTAGCAAAACAAACAACGACGAATTCGTACTTGGAAACTACAGCAGCGGGGAACGTTACGATAATGTAAAACAGTTTCTTCAAAAAAGGGAAGTCGAGGAAGTGGACGTCGATATCTTAACTTACTTATTTTAATGAGATACTTTATAATGAAAAAATTCCAACTCAATGGACAAAGTCTACTATAACTCTACTACATAAAAAAGGAGACAAAAGTGACATTAACAACTACAGACCGATATCCCTAATGTCAAATATATACAAAGTGTTTTCGAAAGTTATCCTGGGAAGAATAATCGGTAAACTAGAAGCAAACCAACCACGGGAACAAGCAGGGTTAGGCTCAGATTATTCCACCATCGACCACATTAACGTAGTAAAGCAGATTATAGAAAAATGCAATGAGTATAGTCAGAACTACTATTTGGCGTTCGTAGATTATAGCAAGGCTTTCGATTCCCTCAGTCATACACACATCTGGAATACGCTAGAAAATCAAGGGATAGAACAAAAGTACATAAAAATTATAAAAGAAATATACAAAAACACCACAGCAAAATTCCAACTCGAACAGCTAGGAGAAGAGTTTACCGTCGAAAGAGGCGTTAGACAAAGAGATCCACTCTCACCGAAAATCTTTACAGCAGTGCTCGAAAATATATTCCGAAGTATCGATTGGGAGAGGTTTGGTATAAATATAAATGGGAGAAACTTAAATCACCTCCGATTTGCGGATGATATTGTGCTATTTGTCGAGACACCAGAGACGTTTAAAATTATACTACAACAACTTGATCGAGAAAGCAGGAAAGCAGGCTTATCAATGAACCCCATTAAGACCAAATTAATGACAAATACAATAAGGGAAACCATAGAACTAAGGCAGGAGGTCATGCAATACGTCGACGAATATATATATCTGGGTCAAATAATATCTACAAAAATCAATATTCAAAAGAGATCGACATAAGGATAAAAAACGCTTGGAAAAGATATTGGTCTCTAAAAGAAATAGTAAAAAACAAAACCATGCCCATGTCAGTTAAAAGTAAATTATATACCACATGCATTCTCCATGTCTTACCTATGGATGTCAAACTTGGCCTGCTACAAATAAAAACAACACAAAACGTATAAACTGCCAACGTCACATGGAGCGAAGCATGCTAAATATAAAGCTGCGAGACCGGTGGACAACTTCAAAAATAAGGGAGAAAACAAACGTTTCCAAAAAAGTTAAAAAACTAAAATGGAATTGGACCGGACATATTATGAGGACAAACAAGGATAAATGGACTAGAGACGTTATCAAATGGTACCCCAGAAACGGAAAAAGACAAAGAGGACGCCAAATAAAAAGATGGGAGGATGACCTACCGAAGGGATGGAGAGGATTAGCTTGCGACGGGGAATTGTGGAAGGAACTAGGGGAGGCCTATGTCAAAGGACAACCTGACAAGCAACTGGATGCTGAGAAGTAATTACTACTAATCTATATAAGTTATATTATCATTGCACTTACTACTTATTTAAGTTAAAATGTAATAGTCAGCGAATAAAGGCTTTATCTATCTTATCTATCTATCTATGCTGCGCTCCATCGCTCTTTGGCATTTGGCTAGTTTGTCCCTTAGAGATTTGGCGAGTGCCCACGTTTCATACCCGTAAGTTAAGCATGGAAGGATGGCATGTGTTGAAGGTTTTTCTTTTCAGGACCATGCCCAGTTCCTGTGACTTCATGATTTCCATAAGCGACCAGAACTTCTTCCACCTATTGGCGGGCGATCCTTGTGTTTATTTCCTTTGTCGTTAGGTCTTTTGGAGATATAAGTTGGCCTAGGTAGGTATATTTATTAGCAAACTCTAGTTTCACTCCGTTCACGGCTATGTCTGCCTTCTTCGAATTGGTCATTATTTTGGTCTTGACAAGGTTCATTTTCAGTCCAACTTTCTCACTTTCTTTGTTAAGACTTTGTACCATTTGTTCTAAGATTTCTGGCTTTTCTTCAAAAATAACTAGGTCATCCGCAAATTTCAAATGGTTCAGTTTGGACCCGTTTATATTAAGACCAAATCCTTCCCAGTTCAGGTTGCGGAAGATGTTTTCTAGGACTGCTGAGAATAGTTTAGGTGATAGGGGGTCTCCCTGTCTCACGCCTCTTTTTACTGGGAAATCTTTTCCTAGTGTCTCGAGCTGTATGTTGGCCTGACTATGCGCCTAGATGTTTTAATAATATTAGTGTACTCGTAGATAGCGGGTATCCCTTGCTGTTATAGAGAGTCCCATATGTAGTTGTGGCTCAGACTGTCTAAGGCAACCTCTAAGCTATCTAATCTGTAAAAGGTAATTTATGAAGGCGATTTAAACATTCTTGTTGTATTCATTATATTTTCCTAGTATTTGTTTGACAGTATGAATATGGTCTATCGTAGAAAAGCCTTTCCTAAATCCAGCTTGCTCCACTGGCTTTCGTTCGTTCGTTCGTCTAACATGGGGGTCATCCTGTCCAGTATGATTTTTGCAAGTACTTTATAAACATTTGACATGAGACTTATTGGTCTGTAGTTTTCGAAGTTTTCTTTATCGCCTTTTTTGTGTATTAAGATGATGTGCGATTTTGTCTATTGTTTCGGAATGCTGCCGGTTGTCAAAATTTTGTTAAATATGTTTGTAAGAATGGGAATTAGTTCTGTCATTGATCCTTTCATCAGCTCGTTAGTAATATTGTCAGGACTTGGTGATTTCTCTGTTTTCTGGCTTTTTATCGCTTTTTCGACTTCGCATAATAATATTTCTGGAATAGAGTCAGCTTTAGCTTCGCGAGTTTTTGGTTGTTTTTTAATTCCATTGTAGCTTCCGTGATAGTTTTCCTAGAGCCTTCTTGAATGAACTGCGCACCATTCTATGGTTTGTATTGATGTTTAGCTTTGTTATGACCTTTGTGTCTGTGAAGACTTTTGGCTGGTTGGCCATTATGTAGTCTATCTCATTTTTGTATTTTCCATCCGGAGACATCCAGGTCCATTTGTTGTTGGATATTTTCTTAAATATGGAATTAAGTATAGAGAGTAATTTAATAGAATTGTTTAATTTTGTATGTTTCTCATAAAATTATGTAAGAAACTTAAATGTAAGATCAAACAACATTTTTTTCCGTAACTTCGTAGGATAGTTAATTTGTATGTATGTTTCACATAGAATTTGTAAAATTGTAAGGGGAGTCATTGGCTTCTTTAATACAGGTAAACCTAGTAAAGGAGCCAAGGCCACAATGAACCAGCTTTGTGGAAAGTGTAAAATAAAGATTTATTTATTTATTTAAGTACTGTTAAGTTGTGTTCCATAAGAAATTCGACCAGTCTCTGTCCATTGCGATGCGATTTTCCCATGACCAAACATCCCCAGTACATATTCGTCGTAGTTTAATCTTGCTCCTACTTATGCATTGAAGTCACCCATTAGGATAATGTGATTATCTATATATGTTTGTATAGTTAGTGATAGGTCTTCGTAAAATAAATCTAAGATCTGCTTGTTCAGTAGGTGCGTACACTTGTAGTATGGACCATGGCTTTTTATAGTTGGGTAGTGTCACATTGAGTATTGCTAATCTATCGGAGATTCCTATTATTTCTTGGATATATCGTTTCAGGTGTCGCTTAATTAGGAAGCCAATTCCGTACTGCCCATCTGTTTTTCCTTATTGGTACAAGATGTAGTCTGTATATTTCTCTATTTTTTCTTCTTGTCTCCTCATTTCACTTATACCTAAAATATCGAACTTTACATTCTCTAGGGCATTTTCGAGCTCCAGCAAACTTTCATGGGTTCGAAAGGTTCTCGTGTTTAATGTTGCGATATTATATACGTTACATCTTTTTGTTAGAGGGTAGCGGTCTAGATCTCCCGCGGGGACCGGCCGTGCTGGGCCTGGCTGAGAAATTACATTTATTGGTGATTTAATAATTACAGGTTAAGGGTATACAAACATTCTAAATTTAAGAATGTATCCCAATCTACTTGAAGCTAAAATCAATAAATAAAAAAGACCTATAAATATCTAACAAACAATTTAAATCATCATGAAAATAATCAGTTTAAAAATTCTTCGACACTATAAAAAGCCTTTTTGATAAGCCAAGACTTCAATCTCGTTTTAAAAGACGCGAGGCTAGAAGCCGCTGTAACGCTGTCCGGAAGGCCGGGTTGTAGACGGGGGCCCCATTACGTGCGTCGTCGTCTCGGTCCTCTCCAGTCTGCGCGCTGCCAGAGCCAGCTTCTTCGCGCCGCGAGTCACCATCCTACTTTGCGAGCGTTTGCCGCGTGAATAGCACCACCTAGAAAATAACTAACGACGGCAATGTTAAAATTCTGTGCGTGATGAATAACGATTTAGCTGAGGTCGTTCGCGGTACCCTAGCGATTTCCCTAACTGCACGTTTTTGCATACGGAATGCCCGTTCTCTTTCGGCCGCTCGCCCCCATAGATAGCGTCGTACTGGAGAAGTACGGTCGCAAAGTAACAGGTATGAAGAACATCGGTGGAGACTACTCGCGACAGCCGGTTAACCGCATAGCATGTAGCTCCTACCTTGCCGCATCGCTTATTAATGTGCGAGCCCCACGTAAGGCTCCGGTCAATTTCGAAATCAAGAAAAGACGAACAGTTTACTTGCTGGATACTGCTAGTACTACCTATTGAGACGCAAAGTTTTTTATGCATACTACCTGACATTTGAAAAATGGATGTACTAAGTTTTTTTTTTTTTATATTTAGTGTAAG
>JWHW01030551.1:97752-113916 GCA_000931545.1 Papilio glaucus | reverse complement strand
ACTCCCAACAGTCAAACACATGGCGGATGTATAAATGTCAATGCAATGCTTTGACCTGATGCTTTATTTATTTGCTTCGGCTGACTTTCCGCAAATCTTTCGTTCATTCGCGTTTAACCGACGTGTGAAGCACCTCTTGGAATCAATTAGAAGACTTTGAAGGTGTTTTTGACACATATGTCCCAACAATCATGTACCTGTTATTTTATACTATTAAAATATCTACTACTACTATTTCGTTATCAACTTGATACGTATATCTATTAATAGTTGAATTTATGAATAAAATCAATATACGCTCACGCCCGTAACCCAGAGGGGTAGACAGAGATCATGAATTTCCATTTGGCGCGATCATGGCACTCCTCTCTCGCTTCTTCTACATTCATACATCTACGCATACATGCTCGTCAATTATGGGTGCTCCTTATATCGGACGTTTTTATTAAGCCACTAATCTTCTCTAGTTGAATTTATATGACATTTATTTCTGTAAAGGCGTTTTCCTCTTAAATATAAAACGCTAGAATATTAAATACAGTATTTTAAGTCAACAAAACTTACGCTCATGTTTTAAAGTAGGTGATGAAATCATAAGTTACCTATTTCATTATTATTTTCGTACTTTATCAGTTTATTTTGTTTATCAAGAAAAGGACCGAAGCTTTTACCTAAATAGGTAAAAGTCGGTCTTTGTTGCCCACAAATCGCCTTAAAAAGGCATGCATGAATTATCCTTAAATAACTATTGCTATAAACTAAATAAAAACATTATAATTAAAGAAACTCTTAAAAATATTCAACATTTACTTGCTCTATTAAACAAGTAAATTGAGTCCTTTATATGTTAAACTTCAACATTAAATTGCACTTTTAAGTTCGGTAAGAGCAATATTTACAAAGAGTGTCGTAAACTTCGCTTTTAAGAATAAATTTGGAGGTAAGCAATATTTATTATGTGCGTGCAATATGGCGGCGGGTTTGGCGAGAGCGCGAGCGGGCGCATGCGCGAGCGGGCTAGTGTCGCGCGCGCGGCCTCCGCGCTCACAAACGGCCTTTGCAGTTCGGCGCGGTCAACGACCCAATCGGGTTCGACGACCGAACCCACATTTAGTTTTCACTTTCGTTCACTAAGGATAACTGTACCACATACGTCACTTGCATACACGCGGCTGCGTCCACGACCGATCCGACTGACATCACAGTTCCTGTAGCCTGCGCGGAATGTGCAATCGCACCGTGCACTTTAGGCGGTGCACTAAATATATACATACAACAAATTAAAAGTTATTGTATGAAGCGATTGCGTCGTATTAACATGTCACAAATTCAAGGAAAGGATAAGTGCTATGAAGGGATTTTACCGGGTGTTAGCGCATATATTTTACTCACCGAATAGCAATCGACAACAAACGTACATAACAAATATGGACGTTTAATGTCGCGATTTACATCCGTTGCGTTCTTTGGCCAGAGGTTGTTGCTCTAACGATCAGCGATGTTGTAATTCTAATGGCTTCGGTAATATTTTGGATATATTTCAAATAGAATTAATCTGTTTTAGGGGAAGGGTGCGGCGAGGCGGGGGCGCGGCGCGTGGGGTTGCGGGCTCCACCGTGGTTGCGCAAGCGGCGGTCGTCGACTCGGTTATGTCAGCGGTTTACGTAAGCGTCACCTCGCAACGATCTCGAGGCAGGCGCCAATTGTAGCCCCGCGACCGTTTCGCACTTCTCGCGGACTGTTTGCGGACACCCATGCCTCGTTAGCGGCTCAACTCTGATATCTTATTGCTTTGTAACTCGACGTAAATGATGTTTAAATCACAACGGCTTAACACAGACGTTTAATTTTCGACACATTATTATTTACAGCATTTAGTTATAATGGCCTTATAAATAGATATTTCGACACTCGTAACATTGTAATATGAAATAAAAATCGCCGAACTCATTTATCGTGAACTCCACGCGTTGCGTAAAACCGAACAAAGTCCAATTAAGTTCAACCTTTCATGATTCGATTAGCGCTAGTATGAAAATCATTCATTGCGGCCGTTTAAGAATAGGTGTGCCCTAAAGGAGTAATTATGCGATCGGGCAGAGAGGAGAAGGGGCTGGAGCGTTGCGTCAGCGCCGGAGAGCGGCCGCCTCAACGCACAAGGTTGCAGAGGTTCAATGCTCTAGAAATACGACACCCGACCCCGGCCGGCCGCGCCTGCGCGACCACTCGTCTACGCCGCGTAGACACCCGCATGTTTTAAAAAACAGGCATTACCAAAATCACCTTACAAAAATAAGAACTATTAATTGTTACAAAACTTTTTAAACCGCCCTAATACTACTAACTAAACATCCTTTTAATAATTCATAGGTTTTTAAACTCAAACCGTATACGCGTATAGAAACAACGTTATATGAACAGCATTTTTATCAAAGTTGGTTCCAAATTTTGACAGCTTAGTATGAAAGGTTTACACACACAGAGCGACTCGTAACCTTCAAAAGAGAGAACGTGGCGTCGCGACCACGTCCAATGTGCCAACTCTTTTTTTATGTGTGTACGTTTCGTAATTTACTTCTTATAAATAATTATGTCTCCGACCTTTGCGGGCCCCCCAATTCAGTTCGATTGGTATTCCTGTGGCGCTGACATGTACTTTTCGTAACCTATGCTTCGGCAACATTCAGCGACGCGCCGAAGGAACGTGACTGAACTGAGTAATTCCACTGCACACCAAATACGGTATACAAATAATTCCTAAACCACTCATTAACACCTATAGAATGTAGGCTCAGGCAGGATTGATTCTGTCACAATTATTTCCGGCGCCACGTACGTATAATCGTACTATAACATCAAAGAAATGTCGTTGACTACGCGACGTGTATAAGACATTTTATTCGAAATAATTAATTTTTGTTGTTTCAAGAATTAATAAAAATTAACGTAAGAAATACTTTTATAACCTTTTTGTTATATGTTAATTTTTGTTGTTTTACGAATTAATGAAACTTAACGTAAGAAATACTTTTATAACCTTTTTTGTTATATGTTAATTTTTGTTGTTTTACGAATTAATGAAACTTAACGTAAGAAATACTTTTATAACTTTTTGTTATATGTTTTTTGTTTTTTTTTTATGTTTCCGCTTCATATTGTTGGTGTTATATGTTAATAAAAATAATTTTTGTTGTTTCACGAATTAATGAAACTTAACGTAAGAAATACTTTTATAACCTTTTTGTTATATGTTAATTAAATTAATTTTTGTTGTTTCACGAATTAATAAAACTTAACGTAAAAAATACTTTTATAACCTTGTTGTTATATGTTGTATTGTTATATGTATATTCCCGAGGAGGGTTTGCGTCTGTCAGGCGGCCGGCCGTAAAAACTGTAGCCGAAAGCTATATATGTATACAGTATGGACTACGGTCATACTGTGCCAACCCCATAAAACTAGGGAAAAAGGCGTGGAAATGATTGTTATTGTAATATGTATTCATGTAGTGTATATTATATTAAATACAGCTTATTAAATAAAGTAAGTAATCAAATTAAATCAAATAAACCGAACCCATCACCAAAAATAGGTAGTCCGCATTCTTAACCATTAGGCAAATCAAATCAATTTATTGAGGTAAACACGTTTTTTTTTGACAAATTTCCAATTGGTTCCGTAGGCCCCGAACTAGTTAAAATATATAACAGTGTTTCGGTGGCCAGTGGCTCCCCCCGTGTACTAACAACTACTTGGAACTAAAACTAAGATCTAATAAAATATAAACATCTAAACAGTGCACTTAGTTAACTAGAATTAAATGATAAATAATACCTAAAAAAGCATTTATAGTATTTGAATAAAATAACCTTGTGCGAGCTCGTGTGTGTGTGTGTGAACGAGTGCGTGCGTGTGGTTGTGCGTCTATGTGTCTTTGTGTGTGTGTTTTTTTAAATCTTTATTTAAATTAAAACTAATTTTTTTAGCCAGGTCTACTAGTGTACATTAATTTTCACGTCCAGTCTTGCCAAAGAAAAAAATATTTGTATTATATTTTTAAAAAGACCGACTGCTGAAATCTTTTCTAATTCCTAAATGGCATATTTAAATTGTCTTCTTTTAATAGCTGCAACTCTATACTCTATTCCAAATGATTTAAACCAACGCTGTATGATGTTATATCCTAAAAATAAATTAAGGAAATAAGCCAATAACAACAAATAAACCTAGTATTAATTAAGCCTACATCAGTCCTCTGCTGGACTCCGAAATGCCTTCCCTGTGCCTTCTACAGTATTACTTTATGCACCTTTTATAAATTTTACAAAAACTATACAAAAAATGTTAACTTTAAAAGCATATAAATAGATTTACAAAAATATTTATGGTTATCTCACGGTTACCATTATTTTCTTTCTTATTGTTTTTTTTTTTTAATTAAATGAGCGGACCGTTATGCGTTGTCAATTTCTCCGCTCACTTCTTCGTTTGTTCTGATTACGAGTAGTAGAAAGTGCGTCAATGGTTTGCGCGTGACGCTGACAGCAGGGCTCGAGTTACCAAAGGTGTGCGAGTCGCCAACGCCATTGCCACAGCAACGCAACGAGTTCACTGACCCCACTGCCGTAACGAAGATGATATTCAGCCGGCGCCAACGCTTCATAACACTGAAGCTAAAATTTTTACTAACAATTCACTGCATGTGCTCGACCACTGTTACCAGGCCCGCCTCGCTTAGCAACAGCTGTACCATATTGCGTGCACGCAACGTCACACGCGGATCTCGTAATAGCTTAATGCTAGATCCCCGCTTAGCGACAGCCGCACACCTGAACGAAGGAATGGCAACGCAGCCTTTCACGTACTTATTTTGGCAGGACCCTCTTCGCGCCCCGCCCGCCGCCTGCCGCCTGCCGCCTTGCCGCAACGTCAAGAGAAAGTAGCTAGCCTACGCAATTCTAAGGTCAACGACCGAACTCGAAAAATGCTCGCTTCTGACAAAAAGTGACACATTAAACTGCCTGCATTTCATATTCAGTATGTATGGTCAGTTTCTTGAAAGGATATAGAATGAGCGATGTGATTAGGTCAACCGATGGCCGACTACTGCCTATTGTTACTGTGAATGTATTTGAGTTATGATTATAGTGTTTGTACACCTCATCTGAGCTTTTAGTCATTTCTTTCTTTATATATATATTTCTTTTTTCACTGAACTCCTCCTAGACGGCTGGACCGATTTTGATGAAATTTTTTGAGTAAGTTCAAGGGGATTCGAGGATGGTTTAGATATAAAAAAGTAATATATAATTACTGTGTTTATTTATTATGTGGAAAATAACAAAGCTGTGCGTGCGAAGACGCGGGCAACTGCTAGTATGATATTTGATCGTTTGTATTGAACAGGCCTGAAACTACTGGACCGATTTGAAAAATTCTTTCACCATTAGAATCGTACATTATCCCTGATGAAACATGAACATTTTTATTTATATTTTTGAAATTTTTGTTAAGTATGTACCTCTTGCGAAACCGGGCCGTTAAAATACTGTTAAGGTGAAAAGTGAGTGTATCTGTGAACTGGTTGTGTGGAAATTAATTTATTCCTACAATCAAATGATAGTTATTTAAATCAATCGATTTCACAGTTTTAACTTTATGACGTAATATGCATTTTATAGTGCTACTAGGCCAGAGATCTTAAAAAATAGTAGAGCCCGCAAGAACAACATCTGTTACAAGAATGGGCCGGCACGACCTGTGAAATGCTACGACCGCACAAAAGACGGGCGTGGAGTAAAGTATTCTGGATTCGTCTGAGTTGCCGCAGCCCTAACTCTATTGCTCTTCCCCTTCACATTCGTTTCTTATAAGAAAATGATATGAAGGGTGAGGGAGAGCTAATATAGGTAATAACTTTATTTTTGGATCTAGTATTCATTCATCATGTATCTAATGGCCACTTACCCTGGTCACATATGATGTCTAAGAAGTCAAACACGTGTTATCTCTGACTATTTTAAGTTAGTAATCGATAATTAAAAAAACCTAAATGATTTCTAGCATTCCAGCGATTCCTAAAGGACCTGGGTACATTTGTCAACTATTTTAGCCTATTAAATAATTCCATATATAAAAATTGGTGAGACAAAATCACCGTTCATAGGTTCAATCAAGAATGTAAAAAAAACATACACAAAAAATGAGCTTTTAAAAGCCGTTGTTAAGTGTTCCAGTGGCTAGAAATTTAAAAACCGATGTACAGCCACTGAACGCTGTACTGTGCGTATAGCGACGCAAACAATAACCGAGGTTGAGTCAAATTAATACAAGTAGATTGTAATAGATACAATTCTTTTAGTTCTAAGTCTCGGCACACGGCCGTTCGTTCACATAGGACACGCGCAGAAACGACGACGACCTTGCGGCACACACTTTTTGCCTTTTCTGTTCTCCACACTAGTTCTAATGAATCTAGTGCTTTATTTACATTTTATAACTCAACTACAAGCAATACAGCGAAAAACGATAAAAGTCGCAATTAAATCATATATAAAAAAATATTTTATTTATTACTATTGCACTTGTCAATGTCGGACCTAAAAGCCTGAGTGATTACTATTGCTAAGCTTAGAAAGATTTAAAACATAACAACAACATCATAAAAAAACTCATTCAACATGACAACTAAAAACCCATTCAACGAGACCGGAATGCGTGCGCACGAGTTTGGTATCCTATTCCTCTCAGAGCGCATATAACACTTTACTTGAATAAAATTGGCTGAATATGAAGGCAAGTCACCAACTTCACTTTGCCATATTACTCTTAAGAACTATCAAATCGCGCAAACCCTGTAACAATTATTTGAAATACTCCAATTTGCAATACGACCTAATAGAACTGCACTCATGGACAAATTTAGAGGAACGCAAAAGAAAGCGTGTGTAAAATAGAACATCAAGGACATTTGTGACAATTTCGTTTTTAAATTTGTATTTTGCTTATTATTGACCAAATGACAAAGATTAGCCAAATTGAGGAAAAAGAAAAAATTGCCGGAAGAAAATGTTCGTACTTAGCTAGCTAGCTAGCCCTAGCCACCAGGCATCATTCCAAGGAATTATTGTTACCATGGGCTTCCACTACCGAATATACCCAATATTCCCACAAAACATATTGTCCTCTAAGTTTTTTCACAGAGAAACCTTGTATCGCGACAAGTTTATACGCCAGTGGAAACCCACGGGACCCACCATTGGGATAAAGGAGGTTGTCCCAAAGCGAAAAAAATATATCTTCTTTGAGGTGCTTAAAATCTATATACATGCTTAAAAATAAATATAAAATTATCTTCTTGTTACAAAAATAGCTATGTATAACGCAGCCATGATAGTTTATCATTTCAAATTGCCTCGTGCCATGTGTATTAAATATTACTGTTTATATTTTATTTGTACTTATTTTATATTTGTATGAATTTTCTATTATTAACTTCTTTAATTGTTTTTTTTTGTTTTATTCATAAGATGCACTCAGAGACATGAACGTGCATCACGTTCATGTCTCTGAGTGCATCTTTTGTTATGATTGTCTCGATATTGTTTCCCCGACTCACTATAAATAGCGTTCACAGGTAATCGGTGCTGTGGTTTTTTTTACTCCCATGGGCTAAATACCATTAAATCCTAGCTAATGTGTACATTTATGTATTTCGTCTTGTATGTATGTTTTTTTTTGAAATTTCTTTGAGATGTTACATAAATCTATTTATTTTTTTCTGTAAATTCAACAAAAACTATAATAATGTATAATAATCATGTTTGTTTCGTAGTTTTTAAATTAAAAATACGACTATGAAGTCTTTTTTTTATAAATGCCCATGTGAGCAAACATTTTCAGCGGACGCTATTATTTCTCATTAAACGCTGACAACTGACATACAACGAAACGTAATTGTTAGTGAAGCAATCTTTCATTGCCGTAAACAATACAAATGGCTCCGAAAATGACCACCTGAGTTACTGAAGCTAATTTTAAAATAAATATACTAAATTGCCAAGTTTTTTTGTATTTGTTTTTACGACATTTTAAAGATGACATTTTAGATAACCGACAGTCTATACTAAAATAAAATAAGTACATTTCTACATGCCTTATTGTCTTGAGGTTTGGCCTGCGGGGCTAAACACCCTGTCTCGCATGAATATGTTTATAATATGTTTTATTTTTAATAAACCGAGCGCAACTAACGAATACAACGGTGTATTTTATACGAAGTTCAGTCGAACAGTCAGTTGCACGAAAAGTCAGTCTAATCGGTTCTAAGTTAGGGTCTTTGGAAGAAGAAACGTATTCTTTCCATAAGAATGCAAACAACACTCCGGCAGATCTTTTAGTGTTGTAAATGTTAAATAGGAGCAATGATCACTGAACGTCAGATGATACTCTTTGATAGCATAGTCTACGGTGATAGACATATTACTGTCAAATAAGACATAATACAAGGATGTTACTGTTTATTTACACTTCAAGTTTAAAGGAGAAGCAAAGCAGGTTCACAACTTACTGCGCAGTTGTCGTAATGAGTTTTAATCGAGCATTAATTTACTGGTTGCTTGCATCGGAATGAGAAGTCTCGTACGAGACACGTGAGCCGCAGGTACCGACCGTACGCACACGTGCCGGCATCGCCATGGAAAATCACAGAAAACAAGGACACGATGCAATGGTTCATTCAACCGGACGTTGTTATTCAACGAGCGCACTGTGATGAAACTACTCAGATCTTCATTATTATTAACAAAGCCCAGCGTTTCGACACGTTGGATACGCACGCGTACGTGCGGGCGCAGCGCGGTATACCCATCGAGCCCTTAAGCGAACTCAGGACCACTCGAATCGACAATTTAAAAGACTTTTCTTGTCACGAAAGTCACGAACAAACTTCTTGTACAAACCAAAATATTGCGCATTTAAGATTAAACATCAATTAACTAATATGCTCCTCCGTTTGCGCGTGTGTACGATCACGCTGTGAGAAGACAAGAAGCGCACCTAACTAGAAAAGTACTACGAACAGAATCAGCTCCAAAAAGTCGAGAGGGAACTTGCTCAGCAGAATTTGGACCGCCGTCTTTGGAGAAGAGAGATCAGGTGAGCCGACTTCAAATAGAATTGGGAAAAGACCAGTTGAAGAAGAAGATTAATTAACTGTAATCAATCTATCACCACTATGTAGAACCTGCTGCCGTAGGCGTGACTTAAATTACGAAGCACCAATCTCACTAAAATCCTTTAAGTCTTTTAGTAGTCTATAAACGCTCACGCCTGTAATCCAGAGGTGTAGGCAGAGATCACGGATTTTAACTTGATGCGATCGTGGTACAACCCTCTCGCTTCCTTTACATCCATACATCTACACATACATGCTCGTCGGTTATGGATACTCCTTACATATTTTTTTAATATGTCATTAATATGACCGATATAATTTCTCATTTGTCCTCCCCTAACGTCGCTGCCTCTCACTTTTTCAATATAAATTTGTTTCGTTACTCTCTTCATTCATCTTTTTAAATACCGAACATACCTTCCTTAATCCTCAACATCCACTTTTATTTAATTTATAATTAATTTTGTTTTTAATTTAATGTACACATATACATTAGTATAAAGCAAACTTAATATCAAAGGTGCTCTTCCACTTAACCTGTGGTTGAGCCGAAGACGAAAGAAGTAAGATTGTCAAATATAAATGAAGTGTGTACTTATAGCACATATTCTATCATCAGTTTACCGAGGCATACTCGTCGGGTTACTATACTAAGGCATGTTTTCCCAACGGGAGTGGTACCGCCCCTTAGTGGGGGCTTCACGTTTGGGCGGTAGCTGGTCCAAAACCTAACTGGGGACAAATATGGAGAGTCAAGTCAATTAATTAATACAAATAAGTAATTAATAATACAATTAATTAATATTCACGACCCTTTGCCACGCCCACGAGCAGCGATTAGACAGGGAGAGAAATAATAAAAAAAATATTTTTTTAAGTTATGACCTATGGTCTTGGGTATTACTATCAACATCGCTGGCGCTCTTCATGCTTAATCGTTAGACGACAAAAATAAATTGTGTGGTTGATAGTGATAAGTTGTCAACATACGGTTTTTGACACTGTTTTTATTTACAACGTGCACGAGAATAGAAACTGCCACAGAAACGTTTTTATATGTTGCCCGCGTAATATAGAATGATAGGTAGGCAACATAACATTCAAATAGTCAGTATGTAGTTGCCAACGATACTCGCAGGTCTGAAGTGAGTTATGAATAATTCATGAAATAGCCTATTCCTTACATAAATTAATTGTTGGGAATTCCCTAAGCGCCAGAACTAGAATGAATGGTTGGTAAAAGAACTATGACGATACCTTAATTTTATGCATATCTACAAATGATATTTGGTTTATCCATTTTTTGTGATTGTCGTATCACTGTTTGTTTTGAGGCAGAATTTACAGCTACACCCTGAGCAGCCGGCGTACACCAGTGTACAGATAGAGGGCGCTAAGCCTAATCCTCTTAAAAATAACCAAGCGCTAAGGGCAAAGCCGAGCGCATCACTAGTAAAAAAAGCTGTCAAAAAACCGGTGAATAATTTACTTAAGTGATTGTAAGACTTCGCCTAGTGTATATGTTTAGCATCCAGTATGCCGCGCACGCTCTAACCTAACCAGACGCTACGTACCCTAGGTCAATGTGTTCGATTCAAATGTTATATTTAAAATTCATCATACAAAGTGCATTATCACATTTTATTCTTGGAACTGGACGGATAGATTCCCGATACAAAGATGTGTATAGGTAACTACAGCCATGGTATTTTAAATTAGCAACGTATAATATTAATAATATTAATTGAAAAAAATCTTCAGAGCGTCCTATCAGTCGGTGTCGTGGTATTATTGCATGGTTCAAAATGACAAAATCATAGATTTAATTGCCATCGTAACTAGTTATCGAAAACTATTGTTAATTCGTGTGATCTTGCCCAAGTCCAGGGTTCTTTAGGTAATATTAAGTTTTTCCCTCTTCCACTATCAGATAAAACACTAGAGTGATACTATCATATGAGACTTGACTGTAATCAGAATTAAATCCGCGTATAGCCTTCACTATCTACACTTCCAGATCAAATTACTAACATTTGACGTTTTATTTAACCTAAACTGATAAGAATAAAAACATTTCTGAAAAAAATATGAATGAAATCCATAAACTTCGTCGAAGGCGCCTCCTAAAATTATTGATTAAACCCCGAGATACATTAATTGCAAAAGAAGTTAGAAAATGAATATATTTTTTTAATCCAAGGTGGCAAATGAGCAAGAAGTCCATCCAAATTCAAGCGACCGCCACCCATTGTGACTTATAAGCTTGTTACAGATGCCTGTGACCTGCAACAAGCTAATGAGTTACAGATGCGTTGCCTACCTTTAAGGGACAGATAAGGGGATAAACAGAAAAAATTATATTTCCTTTTCCTATTTTTCCTTCAAATCCTTCCCCCTCCCCTCTTCTTATCCTTACTTTGTAAGAAATGGATGAGAAGGGGAAGAGGAGAGAATTAGGCCCCAATCTATTGCGGCTTTTTTGGGTGTGTAGATTTGCCCTTGTCCACAGAAATATAGTAGGTAGGTAGTGTCGTTTCATAAAAGTTCTCACATACGTGTGTATGTGAACTTTTATGAAACAAGCGTGTGCTTGTATTGTTCTTAAAATTATACAGGCTCACGTTAGCAAGTTGCTAATCGTCGTGCTAACGTGAGCCTGTATCCTCCGTCAAGAAAGCTGATGGAATGTATCTATCAGCCTTCTTCATCATAGGGTTCTTTGCGGAAGCCTTTTATAGTTCGCAGTGAGTCCGCTGCTTAGCTTCGGAAAAGTGGGTCGAAAAGGGGATATTCTATGGCAGGCTTCGAGTATGGTGGTGAGTTGAGCCACCGCTGAAACTTGTTAGCTGAGGTTTCCTTGCTTTACTCTATTCCTAACGCTGGAAGGTTTGGAGACGTAAATGGGTTTTATTGGTGAACTGACGAAATATAAATTTGCTTGCACACTTTTTATGAACACCTGTGTGTATTCAGAGAATTCAGATATAATCTACAAAATAACTAACATGATGGTATGCATAAAAAACAGATAAACCAAAATATCAAGGCGACTTAGACAGATACAAGTCGCCAGCTACGTCGTCAAACGCGTAACTTGTATTTTGACCTGAGAATTTCACAATTTCACAAATTATATTAAACTGCGCCTTTTAAAATTAATGTTTTACTATTGGCTAATGTACGACATATTTTTAGTGATTATAAATCACACACAATTTGAGCTCGACTTAAAAAATCTGCTCGGTTTTGATGGCCGGTTACACAATACGTTTGGTAAATCCTAACGTCATTAAAGCATATCCTTACGCAAAACTCGATAGTATTTTACGTATATTCGATTTTTCATATGTGCGAATAGCTGAAATTTATAATAAGTTATACCAACCCAATTTTGACACAGTTGTGGGGGACTTTATAAACCTATAAACTAATAAATGAAACAAGAATAATGTTTATGAATTTATGATTATATTTTAAACGCATACAATATTTGACAGAACGTTGGCGCACCGCCGAGCGCGGCACACCTAACGCAACATGTTTATTCAATAAACTAACCTAACAACAATGAACCGTACGCCGCACAGCGTGCAGAAATCTAAACATCAGCAACCCTAAATAAATGGCGATTTGTATGCATACCGTGGCGACGAGCGCAGCCAAAAGCTAGCAGTCGAGCGATGGTGTAATTGTGCGAGCGGTAGTAATGGGCCGGGTTCGTTCGCCGATGAAAGCGAAAGTGGCTGCGTTCACTGGGACAACGACCGGCTCCCGCCCGGCCAGCGGCCAGCAAGGCGCTGTTGCACCTGGCTCATCACCACATACGTCACAGACCGCATGCGTACGCGCATCGCCTACATTACAATTCCATTAAATATTATCCTTCATTTACTATATTGCCAATAATGAGTATTTGTTACGTCGCTGATATGATACATCTCAATGAAATAAAAGCAAATGTATGAAACGGTTAACTCATATTCCACCTTGTGGAACTTCAAGTACAGGTCATTGAACCGATTGCTTCGGAATTCAAAACCAAGGCTTGTTAACTTCTATATGGAATGTAGAATGTAATCTTGTATGTTTTGATAAATCTAGATCCGAAGACTGGATGGATAGAATTCCAGAAGCCTATTTTTGTCACACTGCTAAGCAGAATTTTAAGACTTCTCTAGAACTGATTTAACTCTTGTTTTTCTAGGAACTCTAAAGAGTCTTAACTCTATTATTACTATTGGGACATAGTAACCCGAGATGTAACTATAACCACAATGTACATTGTGTTAGAAATCCATAAAAATATCTAAATACCCAAATTGACTATAGCCTTTGTAGCAGAGTATACATATTGGGCTAATGCCACACTCACAAACTGTCACATTTAAGGCCAAAAATAATTTTGATAAAAAAAAAACGATTATAACTTTTATGCCAATGGAATAAAAAGCAACATCTGTTGCACTAGTGGGCCGGTGCACGATCGGTAAAATACCACGACCTCACAGAAGACAGGCGTGAAGTAAAAGTATTATGCGTTTCGTGTGATGAGAGAGGTGACGGAAGCGGGAGGCCAAATCCTAGTCATTTACCCTTTCCTTTCTTTTTCTAATAAGGAACGGATGGTAAACAGAAGAGTAATTGACGGAGGAGGGATATATAGGAAGTAGATAGGAAATATCATTTTTTCTGTTTGCCCTTCTCTAACTAAGCAGCGCATCCTCCATTCGTTAGCTATGGGATGCGATGCGATGCAGATGGCTATGGAATGCGATCACTTAATATCAGATAAACCATTTAATCATTTACAAGCAACAAAAAACTGCAATATACGATGCCACATATAGTTCACAGTTGTTTCTTGACCTTTTTTTAGTGAGTTACTATATAACACACTGCTACGAAAGCTGAATCTTACCTTCATATCCTCTTGATTCTCTTATGGACCACCAAGACTTGATTATACTGCTGTGCACGTAACTGCGTCAGCTGTTAGCTAATTCTGGAAGTAACAGTATCTATGCGTTTACTTATTGGACATACTGACCAGTTTGCTGAGTAAATGTACTCAAGGGTTAGCCTTAAATTCTTGCAATCTAAAAGTAAACATGGGGCTAGCTTAAATGCTGTAAGCTAGTTTGTGCCACGAAATAAGAAATATATAGTCCATAATGTCAATTTTAGTGGAACCTTGATAGAGTTATTCGGTGACGATATAGCGCCACTTATAAAACTTGCCGCAGAAACCTGAAAACTGAAATATTAAAACAGCCTGGAACATCCGCGTAGGCGCACATGAACATGCGAATAGATTTTACGTTTAATTACATCCCGCGGCTAATTAGCGTTACACAAGTTCCATTTGTAATATGAACTTTATGTACACAAGTGAGCATTTAAGCAGAGAATAGCTTCTATTTGTCGTTAATAGGGTCCACTTTATTCGTCTGCCACTGACTTATTTAAAAAAAATGTATTTAATGAATTTCACTGACATGACATGTTTTACCTTTAAAAACTAATAAGTCCTAGTAATATAATAAGTCCTATAATATAGTAATATGCAATTAGCACATAGATTGTCAAATTCCATTTATCAAATATGCTAAAATCAAATATTTGTAGTAGTAATATGTAGAGTATTTTGTTAAATTTAGAGAAAAGAAAACATGTAAAATGAAAGCGCTTGAAATTTTTTGTAAAATTATATTTGACGGTAAACTTCCCTCCGCAATATGATTTAACGCATATACGAATGGAAAAGGTAAAAGACTTACCTCACAATACTATATTCTTTCATTTTGGTCTGCGATTACTTATGGTTGTCACCACACACAACCACGGGTCATATGGTATTCTAGTTATCTATTAATAAACTTATTTCAAGTCACTAATTTACCAACCGTGTACTTTTAGTTGAGTGACAGTTCACAACAGAGATTGGATTATACTCTGTGCTGTATATAGTAGCAATTTTTAAATGTTTTTTAAATGTTACCTTCTGTAATGCAAGATTAATGCTAATATAATGCTATGGGTGCACTCTTATTCGGCTAATCTATACATATAATAAAAATGTAACTGATCGTTGTCTGTACAGGGAAGATATTTGAGAAAAACTATTATTCGGGGCCTTTATAAACGCAATAAAACCCAAAACAATCAGCTAAGACTTTCTAATGTAATGATTGTTTATTTATATTTATAATGATTGTTATTTAGTATTCATTTGAATGTACTACCGTGCGTGACTTCAAGTCCACAGTCAAACCGAATAATCGGTTTTGTGGAGCGATTTTTACTCACAATACAATATTATCAATTAATAAATAAATAAAAAAAATCATCACATCATTATTAGAATTATCATCTGTTTGTGCGTTTGCTACCGCTAATCTCAGAAACGGCTTAACCGATTTGGGTGCGGTTTCTAATCTATTGTGGTAAGCTTGACTTAACATTTAGTGTTTGTTTTATCTCAATCGGTTTATAAATAAAAAAGTTATATCAATTTAAAGAACCGTGTCAAACATTTGTTAGATAAAAATGCTATAAAATAGAGTACTATTATATAGATTATTACTGTTAAGTGAGTAATATCATTTCGTTTAAGTAGTTAGTAAGTTTAGAAACTTAAAGGGCGGGTGAACACGCGGGGCACAGATAGTGTCTAAATATTTTGTGGCCAAATTATAGTTATATAAGTTGAAACAGCACTGTTAATGCTCTTATTCAGCAAATTTATACAGCTGAGGTCTCCTTCGTGAATTCTGATTCAAATGATTTAGAGCAGTTTTGTGTTACTTGGGCCGCTTTCTCGCTGTACAACTCAAATTTAAAATTTGTTGGGACTAAAAAATAATAGGTTAAAATCCACAATGTGCCTCCAAATGCGAACGTTATACTCAGTCGTCTCAAGGCTTACACCTTCAAGAATAATCTCCTTCCCGACGAACAATTCGGTTTTCGTCCGGGTCACTCGTGCGTC
>JWHW01030551.1:83912-96721 GCA_000931545.1 Papilio glaucus | reverse complement strand
AAATTAAATTAAATTAAATTAACTTGTTTGTCTTTTCTATAGCAGCGCATCTAATCATTATTTTCATCTCTGTCCGCCATTTAAGGATTACCACGTAATTTTTTTCATGACATTAAACAATCTGACCCTAAGTGAATGCGGATTTTTCTTTTAAATGACGTAACCAAATATATATATTGGTAGAGGTGTATTTTCTCCAAAATGCTTCCACCAAGTTCAATTTCACAAACCAATACATGGAACACATTTCTTTGAAAAGTAGTTGATATTCTCAGAGCTAGAAGCTTAATAACATTTCATCACGGTTACTTTTATTTATTTCTGTATATTACATGACATTATTCTGAAAAAGACAGATTAAACAAAGCTTTAAAAAACTAGTTGATTTAAATGTATATGAAAGTAGACGACCACTTCCATACGAATAATACGACAAAAATTAACTGTGTAGGATTGATAATAGAGCCGTAAATATCCGCTATTGTTTGGCAACTGGACCCTAAAAGAAGGACAGACTAATTCTCAAAGAAAAAAAGACTGAAAAATATATCTTGACCCAAAAAAAATAGACGGAATTTGTTAGTCGTGTGTTAGTTGCGAAGCTTGTAACAAAAACATTTAAGTGGAGTAAATGTGTAAACACTGAATAAACAACTTAGCGAGGGTATGTAAGGGTATGACCGAGGGTAAAGGGAAAAGACTGCGAAAAAATATACCAAACAACATAAAATATGAGGATCTTTTAGAGAATATTAACCCGTGGGGATTACCCTACTAACTATTATCGACTAGAAATATAATAGTCCCCTCCGATCGATGCAAAAAATCATTCACACAAATTGCAGCAGCATGTGCAAGAAGCGAGTGATATCTAACTATAATGGAGTAAAATTAATGTAGGTATTCAATTTATTACTACCTCTTTTCATTTTATTTTTGTATTTCAACAAATCGAGAAACAGTTAACTACATCACAACAATCTGATTAGCCAGATGAAGCTAATCTGACCATACTTAGACACGAATCTACACTACTACTACTACTAGATAGACTCTCGGTAGATAATTGTAATTTCATATAGAATATTATCAGAATTTATTGCGTATATATTTAGTTGTTTATATTTGTGCATACATACATATATGAAGGTATGTGTAAATACGGGACGTATTCATTTTGTAATCACGCGTTTGTACCAATAACTATATAGTTTTATGGAAGAAATACTTGTCTAGAAATTACCAGGATGCGCATGCGCGTTGAATGGTATATACTATATACTATACTAGACAGTACAATCGCTCAGAAAATTGTAATCACAAGAATGTAGCACAGCTTATGTCTCTCGTAACATAATTATAACAGATATGAATTTATTTATTTTCCGACAGATACAGTCGTTAGAAAACAGGTAATGCGTTGCTATTGTCAAAGCTAACTTAACAGTGTTCGAGCCCGCAACAACAATATCTGTTGCACAAATGGGCTGGCTCCACCGGTGAAATACCACGACCTCACAGAAGACAGGCGTGAAGTAGAGGTACTCTGCGTTTCGTCTGATGAGTGAGGCGCCGGAGGCCTAATTTCAGTCCTCTTCCCCTTCCCACCCTTTTCTCATAACCGGACAGAATGTTAACCGGAAGGGGGTTGGCGGGGAAAAGGAAATATCCTTTTTCCTGTCTATGCCCTCCTCTGTCCATGGCTGGCTCGGCTATTCTTTAGCTGAACCATACAGATAGAGAACACCGGCGTGAGATATACTCGTAGATAGACTTTTATAATTCTGCATTTTACCTCATTAGTGAGTTGGCAACACACCCCACACTCTCTGCAATGGCGTCTCTACGCGCATCGCATCTGTAATTCTTCTGAACAGAAATTGTCTACTATTAAGCGACGACGACGAATGAGCAGCACTTTATATATACCTGAGACTCCAGAAGGTAGAAACTCGTTGCTGCACGCTGCTTGATTATGTAACCCCGGTCATAAGATTACGAGTAGACATAAAAAGCATTGGTACTAATTTTCGGAGATGTCGTTGCTGGTAACCTTATTGACGGTTCTTACAGCTTCATCTGATACAGGGCTCCGAGTGATCTTGAGCTAAAAGTAAAAAATTCTAGGTCCCTAATGTAATCTAGGGGCCTAGTTGCTGGATTTAGCAGCCATCGGTGTGAGTTATGTGTCTACTCAAGTCGAACGTGTTACCGTCGAAGACTATAATGACGTCTACTAAGTAGGGGTGTTGTCTACGTGATCGTCGAGGGAAGGAGCGTACCTGTCCCCCGGCGGTCGTCAACTGTTTTAACGAGCGTCTGGGGGCGGTGAGGACCGCCCTTTACCGCGGGTGCGATTTGTGTTCGCGATGCGTATCTGTCGTCGTACTCGTAGGCGAGGACGGTGAGCATTTTGTCGTGTCTGTGCTATGGTTTGAATGTCCTCATGATCGCGGTGGATCAGTAGGACGTGTTTAGGTCTGCGTTTGGCGACTGTAGACTCAGGATATGGAATGTACTCGGCGGCCTGAACTATGAGAGGGTTGGGATGAGTAGCGGCGCTTTCGAAGTAGCGCTTCGAGAGTTCCCGGAAATGCTCTTATATCGTGTCCATTTTTAGGTCATTATGTATATCTTCGTTGCGCTGGAACCATCGGGCCCCAGCGGCTTTTCGAAGGAAGCGGTTTTGGATAATTTGGAGTTGGTTGATCTTATAAGGGGGTACGTGAGCGAATACTACGCTCGCGTAGGACATTATGGGGAGTATGCATGACTTGTAAAGCAGCAGGTTGTACCGTAGGGAAAGTTTGCTTGAAGAGCATGTGAGCGGGCGGAGTTTACTGTTAACAATACATGCTTTACGTCGGATCTCTTTGAGGTGAGCTGTGAAATTAAGTTTTTTATCTAACGTGAAAAACATTGGTACGGTAGTAGATATCATCATCATCTTCCTGCCCTTTTTCCGCTTTATGTGGGGTCGGCACAACAAGTAGTACGGTAGTAGATAGTACTAGTAAATTATAAAAAAAAGTCAAATATTTACTTACAAAAATAGACAAAATATTTTATGCTCAGATCCGTTATGGGCACAGTTATCAAGTTTGACATTATAACAAGCACGTTGCTGTATTATTTAAATAAATCGACTTTATTTTTATATAAAATAAATATTTATAAAGTAACTTGTACGCGGGTGTAAAAGGAACCGATGCAGCTAATTTCGAAGCCACTGAAAATAACAGCAGGGGCGAGTTAAATCAATACGCTACACGCTGTGATTCGCCTTGATCAAAACATTTGCCAGCTTTCTTAAAAGCACCGTTAGTATGCAGTATTTAACAGGCGCTCTTGCATTAACTTTGTATTTAGATATTCCTATATATTGTTTTTTACTTATATTAATTTTATTTTTATTCCGCTGCCTTCTAGGAACCCCTTTTCGGGAATTCGACAAGGAATATAAACGAACAAAATCTATTAAATAATAACTTATACCGATATATAAAAGTCAAGGTCTTGTACATGGATTAATACAAAATGATTTTTCCAATGAAGTAAATTGACCATTATCAACGATTGTTAATTCGATACCATTTACAAAACTTCTTTAGATTCAAATCGAGAAACAAGTTGTTATTGATTCGCATTAATATCGAAGAAAGGAAGCGAATATCTCAATATATAATATTGTCGTTCTTATTTAGTTTCCTTTGCTATGGTTACAGAAATAGAAACGACTAGTAATAGCTAGACAGGAAAACAAACAAAGGGAAGTCTGATAGGCAGTGACGCATTCGCGTTTGTCTATATCGAACATCATTCAAATTTCCCTCGTGCCGATGGAGCCGGCCAGTCTGCGGACCGGCGTGTAATCGTTACCGAGGCGAGTCGACCGCAGCCGCGGACATGCGCACTGGATCTGTCCGAGCGAGAAGCGGAGCGGCCCGGAGGGAAGTGAGGAGGAACGCTCGGCACCGAGCAGCGAGAGGCCGCTGCATCGCCTTCGCCCGCAGTCCTCCCGCCGCGCCGCTCTGCGCGCTACACGCTAACCGCATCATGGTGAGTCATTTCTAAGTGCGAAGCTATTCGTTTATGACGACCTTTGCGATAATAAACTAATCTGCACGCATTCACTCGCGGTTTTGTCCTGTAATGCGTATTGAATTACGCTTACGTATGATATAGTGGGTGAAAAAGGCTCTACGCTTACTGTGAACGCTTAACCTAATTACTATGTCAACTGTGAATACAAAATAAACTCTATGACTAACAGAGCTGCAAAAAAAATCAAAAATGACGACCGTATTAACCCACTCGGCATGTGACAATTTACAGGTAATGGACAACCGAACATTTGAAGAAAATAAAAATGAAAACTCGGCAATATTCGTCACAAATTTTGAAAATGGAGACGTCATAAACTACTCGCTCGTTATTATCAAAGGGATTATAACATCGGGCGACTGCAATAATCAAAAAAAATTAATGTGCATAATCAGAAACAATGAGACCCAAAAAAATAGTCAGTGGGATGTTTACAACAGGGAATTCAAGGTGTTGGTGGAGTTAAAGAAAGGTGACAATATTATTGACTTTGAATATGCTGAACGCCATCACAAGACCCTAATTTTAAATTATACACCGCGGAAAACAAATCTCAGAGTAACTCCTTTATATATTGTTTGCCAAGGTCATGATGGTTGCTTTCAAAGTCCACCCGATGTAGATAACTCAATCGAGAGTGGGTGCTCACGAGTAGCAATCGGCTCGAAATTAATTCAGAGTCTAACCGCTGAAAAACTATATGAAAGTGGCGTGGGAAGAAAAACATTCCAATTAGAACACGAAGTCAACCCTAGGAAACCTGCGTGTATAATATTTAAAAGTAATTTGAATGTAAACAAAGCGAGAAAGATGAAACAAGGAGAATTATGGACCCATTTTGGTAGAGAAATAATGCTGTCAGATTTAGGCAGTAATGAAAGAAAGTATTTAGCATTTATTTCCTGTACACGATATAAAGGCACTGATATTGACAAACCGATGACACACGATGAAATCATTTCAATGACCGAAGCCTATGCAGCTTTAGGTGGCGGGGGCTTAGCACTTTTCGGCACTGCTTGTTTGTATACATGGCCTACGTGCATCGAAGAAATTGTACCAAAATTTTTAGACTGCTCGCCTGTGAACGTACGTAGATTTATGGACGACAGTGGATATAGAAACACATTAGGGGGATGTTTTGCAACCACTTTAGGATCTGTATTCCATGAACTCGGACATACATTTGATCTTGGCCATACCAAAGATGGTATAATGGGAAGAGGTTTTGATAATATCGATCGTGTATTCTTAGTTGGAGAAAAAAGATCTACTTTAACAAAAGACAACATGAATAACTTCAACGGTAAGCCAGTACAACATTCCACGGTTTCTCTGCAACGTAACATTAATGTTACGATGAACATAGCAGAGCCTCTCCGTGTTTTAGGACCACGAAGCAAAACAACCCTCGGTAACTTTGCGTCAATGTCTAAGTCTGACATAATAAGAAGGAGTCCCAATGTTACACCAATAACAAGACCTTCAAGCCTTTATTCCAGTGTAACGAATAAGTTATCCGAGTCACGCAAAAATATGAACAAGTCAAATGGAAACGACTCTATTTATTGGACCCGGAATTGCGCAGTTTTATTATCATATCATAGATGGTTTAATAACGAATACGGTAGAGAAAGACAAGCTATAACAAGATACCTTAAATTTGATAAAAATAAAATGATGATTATTTCTACAGCCGGCATAAGAATAGTTGAAGTTAGAGATGAATCAAATGGGATGGTGATAGATTCATATGAATTTACAAATCTTTTGCCAGAAAAACGATTTTTAGTACCATTTACATTTTCCCCAAAAAGTAAAGTTTTAACAATTGTGGTAGAAGATGATCTGGGGAACGTGCTTAAACAGACATTTTCGTACTGAACTCTAAAAGTCATAAAAATGACAATAAAAGTGGTGAAATAGCATAATAAACATTATCACAAGTTTACTTTGAATGTTTCAGGGAAAAACTTCAATTTATTAGTAGCTATGGAAAATGTGTAACGCTTTCTAGCTAACAAAATAATTTATTTTGTTAATATATTTCATTAATGTCGTGTTTCGCTGTGCTAAGATATATCATTATTACAGTATTATTTAAATATAAACATTTTTAAAATAGGAGTATCGTAATAGACATATATTTATTTAAATGATGTTTGCAATCATTTAAATATAAACAAATGTTAGTTAAGTTATATAGTACATTTTTTATTAAATTTGTTCATATTAGCTTGATAACTTTCAAATTACATTTCCAGAAAGTAGTAACCTTTTACTTTTAGCTGGTAACACTGTAATAAATGTAGCAGCTGAAGAAAAAACAACTGGAAATTGAAAATGAAATGACATTGACAAGAAAAACTAAAACGTTTATTTATTATTTTCGCTTCAGTGACAGACTGGTTCTAAAGTAGTATGTGATTATTTACGTTTCAGTTCCAAAATTCTTTTCAAAATTTTGTGGTAATTTAAACGAAAATTGTGGAAAAAAATAAACAAGTTTATAATTTAGATAAATTTAATATAATAATAAAATAGTATAAATGGCTGCTCATATAGTACCCACTAACTTTATTCTTGAAGAAATCAACTATTTCCCTTCAATTATAAACGGAAGATTACATTTTATAGGATTTTTAAAAGCATCTTCAGATCTTTTGCTTTTAATTGGTAAGTTTTGTCATTTTTTTAATATATAATCTGTAATTTCGATAAAATAATAGATATTTGTAACTGTTAAGCACTATTACAGATCGACTTGGAAAAATATTTACACCAGTAAAGCATGACATACAGGGGAATATTGATGTAAGTATTTTAATTAAATTGTTGGTTATAAATTGTATTGAAATATTATTACTATATATTATTTATAATCGATAAAATTTGTGCACAATAAGTACTCTCTTACAAAATATTCCATTATCAATTTGTTAGTATTTATATCTATTGTGCAGTGCTGGACTTCATGGGTATCAAAAATAGTGTGTGATACATAAATTTATCTTCTACTACATCTGTTCCTGAGGTAATGTTAAAAGGAATTCTGTATATGCTGTAATGATATAAATTCCATTTTAAGCAATATTAATTTGCTACATTATTTATATGAGATTCAAGCTCTTGAATCTCTTAACTTGAAAATACCTATTTCTATTAGCAGTAAAGTTCTGAAGGACCATAATCAAAGGGATTACTCACAGTGAAAATGAAAATTTAGCAAAACCATAATTTCAATTCAAAGAGAGGATTTGACCTCAACTTTTGTTTTAGAAAATAAGAAAACATTATAAGTATGATGAAAACTCCTGCTTGCTTGAATTAATGTTTGAAGAGGTTAATAAAGGCAAAGCTGTAGGAGCAGAAGGTGTGCTTTGGCTCAACAGGTAAAAACAAGTTTCTTTTTTTAGTAACATTTCTTTTTAAATTAAATACAATCTTTCTTTTTTATAGTAGTGATGTTTACAATGAGAAACAAAGTTGACAAACAGATACATTTAAGTTAATTAGAAATTTATTTTTAGATAAGATTTCCGATATGGTAATATAGATAATGGGTAAAAAATAATAATGAGTACATTTATTGATAACACAAATCCTTTCAGAGCATTATTATTTTTTGAACTAACCTTTCATGGAATGTTGGCTAACTTAAAATCAGAACCAAATGATGTTAACATGAAAAAAATATATATGTCAGCTTATGAAGGCTCTGTTAAGAAATATCATGGATGGATGACTCAACAACTCTTTAATGTGAGTTGTGACATTGTGATTTCTTTTTTCATGGTCATGCATATTGTAAGATATTTTATAATGTTTACATCAAAATGTTATAATACTAAGCAGTGACGGCTCAGCTTCAATCAGATCTTTGGTTGCTTAGTTACCATCAAGCCAAGCAATGACTTAAGATTCTTATGTATAAAATCACTTAGTAAAAGTTTTGTGCCTTTTCATAGGCATAACTCTAAAGCTTTGTCCTTATTTGCTGTAAATAATGAATATTTAAATATGTAATATAATTTACCAATAACTTAAGTGGTCAGAGATAAAGCTCTATCTTACTTTTTATTGGTTAACTTAAAAGTTACGAGGGTTGTTTTTTTTTTTTAAATTGATTTAATACACATTCTTAATTCTAAGAGATAATATCCCCAGAAGTCTATGTTGTCATTGTACTTCTATGTTAGAGAAATATACATTTAGAAGACCAAGTATATTTCATAATTATAAGTTATCTTGAACTGAATGTGCAAACATTCTGTAATTGTATATGAAACTAATTTTATACGATTTTTTTATGACAGTCATTTAATATTTATAATGAAACAAATATTAAATGACTGTCATAAAAAATTTAAAGTAACTTGTGATAACAAACTATCAGCAATATACCTTTTGTAATGGTTTCATTGTCACGAATTATGATTATTGTAATATTGATTACTGATTTATGTGAAGTGTAATGATATATTTTTATTTTTTCAGACTATGTGCAAGATGGCACCAACATTGCCACAAATTTTAAAATCATTTGAAGTTGAGAATAATATTAACCTCTTTGAAACAAGATTGTCCATTTTTAATGAAGCATTACATTTAGTTAGATGGGAAATTGACAAGTTCTTTAAAGATAACAATTTATTTACAGATAAATTTGTTCCATAATACAAAGTATTACACCAAAAAGTTAAGTGATTTAAAAAATAATAATTTGCCTAAGATTCTACCATAGGTGCTGTGTTAATTACTTAAGGGGGCTACTATAAAGTATTAAAAATATCAAATATTTATTACTTATATAGAAATTATAATTTTGTATACATATATAAAATATTCTTAATCTGTATCTTATGTAAATAAGATATTTAAAATTCTGCTCCAAAATATTAGATATTAGGACAATATTCATAGGAAAATAAAAATATTGACAGTAAAAACAACAAATGAATGTTGAATTGGTTTATACTGCAATGTAAATTCATTAAAAGACCTAAAATACTTGTTGGATCAAGACATCACAAAATGAAACTAAGTACTAAATTACAATAAAAATATATTTCACCATGAAATTATATTTGATACTGGCACATAATTAGAATAAGTAAAAAACCCTATATACAAGGTGCTCTGATAATTCAATATTGTTGTAAGCCAATACATACATAACAGGATTTTACCCTTACGGCAAGTTTTGGAATCATTTCATAATAAATGTATAATAATGTTCATGCATCATGGAGTCACGGAAAGGATGGGAAAAACGTCATCCCATATTTTGCAAGTTCCCCAATATAATTTTAATACACTTACAGTTTACAACAATAGGATGTTAGTTTCTAAATACTGTCACGGCGCAAATGCAAATTCACAGTCAATGTTTATTAAACCACATCCCTTCCTGGTCCCATAGGGGTGAAATCCTGTTATGCATGCATTGGGCTTTAGTTTATGTCCATGTCCAGTATGTTTAATACTAACCACAGATATATCCATAGATAGCACTATTTTTTGTGACAATAATATATTGGGTGACCTTGTCAATTATGTTTTTCATTTGCAAATGTGCACATTGTTCCCTGAGCATTAAAATCTAAATGTCTAAAGTAAATAAGTTTGTATTAAAAACAACCAATTATAATTTATGGTAATTAAAAGCATCTTTTTTGTAAATAGGTATATTTAATACTGAATGTATAATGGATATGCTATTATGATATATTTAACAAAAATCATTGAATTCTTAAACATGTGTTACCCTAATTTTAATATTTCACCTCTCTTGTATGTGACAAATAAATGCTTTTAGCAACTGATGATGCTTGTTTCAAAGCTAAGAACCCAAATATGATTTCCAGTATAGTAATTGACCACAAACTAAAATGTAGTACATATTCTGTATGTGTACTCAAGAGATATGGATTGAATATGAAGAAAGAAACAAGTGGCATTTGCATGAGTAATGTGAGCATTAGAAAACCTGCCAACTCAGGTACCTGTAACAAATTAACAATTTTAGAAACTTTGAACAAAAGTAAGACTTTTACTATAGCTTTATACATAGTATAAATAACGTAGTGTGCGGAGGACCACATACTGAGGAAAGCATTGGGAAAGGCCTATATCCAGCAGTGGACTGATGTAGGCTGATGATGACAAATTATGACCTTTGGTTGAATGATATTGGCAGGAAAGGCTATCGAGTTAGATACTGCCATATTGCAAATCATATGTATGTATTAAAATGTATGTAATAAGATATATCCATTAAATGGAGCTGGTCACATTCAAAAAGAATTCTATATTTTACATTAAGATTTGATCTAGCAAGGATTCATCTATTCCAAAACACCACAATATAAAAACAAGGCTAAGCAAAACAAGGTCCACAGAGCTAGTATATTTTAAATATACACCATAAGTAATATATGTTTTATGTAGCAACAACCTCAGACTAAATAGGTTAACAATGTTTTCATGCTCATTTTTTTATGTGGGGTAATGACTACGCATACCATCATTGCGGGGACAATGGACTCTCACCGACTAAAACCCCACGTTTACCCTCTTGATGCCTTTAGTCATGAGCACGGGAACGCTTTTCACACACTGCCGTGCCCTGACTGCGTTGACTCACTGAGAGTTCCGAAACATATTCCCATTCTCCCTTTGTATTAAGAGGAGCTCGTTCGTCGTCTTTGTGCTCTACCTCAAGTACTGAGCGGCCAAAATCAAATTCGCCGCCCAGGCCTCTTATGGGGGTTGAAGGAGAGCACCACTCTCCTTCGGCGCCCAGCTCTCGGGCTGCGAATCGAGTCATTACTTCGCAGAAGGCAACACTGGCGCTCCACGACCTCTCGCTAGCGACAATAGCCGTAACAAAGGCTGGAAGCGAGAGGTCATCTCCAACCACTACGACCAGGTCCCGGCGTAGTCCGGCCCACCCTGCACACTCTGCGAGCGTGTCTTCGTCGCAACTGCAATGGTGAGACATTGTTATCGGCTCTCTTCAGTCTCTCGTCAGTGGCCCGTGCCACCTGTCCAACCAATCATCTAAGACCAGTCGGACAGCCTAAACAGTCTTGTTGCCTTACTACGCCCTTAAAAGGGTGCCGCGCCCCAAAGATGCTCTGGGAGGCGCACGCACTTCGGAGGCGACACCGTGCAATGCAGGTTCGGGATTCCCCGTTGTCCCCCGCTGGCGCCGCCTTTAGTTTTTTATAGAGGTTCACTCCTCACGGCCCCCGTTTTGAAAATGACAAAGGCCTACGGTCCCAACGTTGCCGCCGGGATTACCCGAAATGCGGCTGCAAGGGGTGGGCAAATCCCTCCCTCGCCGCCCCACCGCCGCCGTATCTGCGGTGCGACCCCGCTGAGTCGCGGAAGGCATGGTGAGTGGCACACCGCAATACCAACACTCCTCCCCCTCCGCGACTCAGCCTCACTCGATGCAGATACAGGTCCAGGCAACCACCGACTCGCTCGAGGGACGGGCTGACCAGAAACCCACCCTGAGCGGCCCGTCTGGCCGGTCCTGCCTCACAGATCGGCCATGGGTTCCTCTTAGCTTCACCGTGGGCCCCCACCCACGGCAACTGAGCCCCACCACAACAAGGCGGGAACCCGGTCGGGGGGCAGTTCTGCTGCCTGCCCTGGATAGGGCTAACCGCTCCTTCCACTTTTCGAGCAGCAACTTTCTTAATTCCCACTCCCTGGGAGGAACATTTCCTATGGCAAGTCTGATGTCCATACGCCATTGACTAGATCCCACAGAGGGGATCCTGCCAACATGCACTACGCCTCATGGGAGATTGTGAGGTATATGTGTATAACCCCAATGGCATTTACCCTCTGGGGTCACCTCAGGAAGGCGATAGTATGCGCCATTAGGGTCCTTGTGTAGACTGGTGCACCATAGCAAGCCATGGAGTGCACTACCCCCAGGAAAAGACATCAATTGCCATGTATTCATAAATAAATAAATATGCGCTCACGCCCGCAACCCAGAGGGGTAGGCAGAGATGACGGATTTCCATTTGGTGCGATCCTGGCACACCTCTCTCATGAGAACTGGGTTTGGCAGAAAAAGCATACTAGTAGAGTTAATGCCGTTGAGATGTGATCCTTAAGAAGTATGTTAGGCGTGACTTTGAATGATGACAGAGAAATGCTGATACTTACTCTGGATGATAAATTTCCATAATGAGCCAAATATAGTCTGGTAACTTCTATTATAAAAAGTAATACGAATATTGTTACAGATAAATATTTAGAGAGATGATCCATCTTATCAAGCTAAAAGCAAAAAACAATTTCATTAATTTGTTAGAATGATAACTATCCTGTTATTTAATGAACAGAGTACTGAAACAGTAGAGGTGGTCGTTGAATGGACGAACAGTTTTTTTACACTGTTTATGTGACGTAAACGGTTAGACTGGTTTATTGTTGAAGAATAAACCAGTCGAATCATGAACGACTTTTGCGTTCATCGTTCATCGCGTGGTGTATGAACGTAAACTGTGAACTTCTTTCACGGTTCACGTTTCGAAAAACGTTCACTAAACGATCGACGTAATGAGTGAACTGAAATGAAAACAGTCGAAACGAACATAGTCGAAGCGTGGGAGCAGTCCGTCCGATATCGGTTCTCATTACTTCTCGTTCTTACACGAACGAAATTCTAAAAATTATGC
>JWHW01030551.1:46618-57010 GCA_000931545.1 Papilio glaucus | reverse complement strand
AAAATAAATATTACTCTCTCATTGAAATTGAAATCTCTCAGTCTCTCATTGAATTACAAAATGTAATTCAATGAGTTCTTCTTGGATTCCTTCAGTAACTTCACCTGCGGCTGTGCTAAAAGGATTACGAATCAGTTTTTGATCAACTTTAGCTTCTTCAGTATATTTTGGGAAGTAACGATTGAATTCGTTAATCAACATTTGTAAATGAGTTTTGATATTTTCTGTTCTATTTGCTTTACTACCGTCTTACTTTTTGTCTTCCACAAGTGCTTTTAATGTAGCAAACGAAGAATAATTATTTTCTTCAATTTTACGTAACCACAACTTAAGTTTGCAAATAAAAGCGCAAAGTTTACTTTCAAAAATGAATATATTTGCGACGTTTTCTAATTATTTATTTCCGGAACCCTGCAGTTGCATGTTCAATTTATTTAAGTGTGTTAAAATATCCTCAAAATAAGCCAAATTCATCTGACGTGCCATATTAGTAAACTGTTCTAACAAATCGTTCATTTTTTGCTACCCAGAAAAATCGCAACCTCTACTCTGAGTTCATATAATCTTCCCAACATATTACCTTTCGATAGCCATCGAACTTCTGTGTGAAAGAGAAGTGACCATGAGTCAGAGTCAACTTCAATACACAATTTTTTTAAAATGCATGTATTTAAGGCGCTGCTTTGAAAAAATTTACAACCATTGTGGCCATTTTCATTGTATCATTACTACATGCTGGACGAGTCTTAGAAGCTAACGCCTGGCGATGTACGATACAGTACTTTGTTATTACCTTAGGATTTTTCTGTTTTACTAACGTCGCCAACCCGGAACGTTATCCCAACATTGCTGGAGCACCATCAGTACAGAGGGCAACGAGTTTACCCCACATAAGCTTATGTTTCTCAAAATATTCCGTTATTGAGTTCATGAGGTCGATACCTTTTGATGTTGTTTTCAGTTCCCGTGAAATCAATAATTCTTCTTTATGTTGTCGTCGTCTAATTCTAACAATTCGAAACGTCGGTCGATTCATCACACCGCAAAGCACAAAATGGCGACTTTTTGATTCTTGTAACAAGTTGCTCCTTTATATCATTTGACATAAGTTCAATTCGAGCTTTGACCGTACCGGACAGAGGTGTACCTTGTATTTCTTTCTTGGCCTCTAATCCCAAAACTTCTTCGACAGCTTTGATTAAACACTGTTTCACGAGTGTTTCTCCGACTGTGTTAAGTTTTATTAGATTGTGTTATTAATTTAGAAATCTCAAACGATGTTACTAATAATTTTTCCGATGTTGCAAATCTCGTACCACCCGAGTTTAATTTTTTTTAGGTTCTCTAATTTTCCTTCAAAGAATTCTAGCGGAAGATCAGACAAATGTGGATGTGCCGTTTCTAAGTGATGTTTTAATTTCGCCGGTTTAAACGCTTCGTTTGCGAGAACGGTTACGCATATAAAGCACTACGGTTTTATTTCTCCATTTCTTTCTATCGAGGTAAATGTGTAAGGTAAAAAGTAAAAAGGTAAAAAATCTCTTATGTTCTGGAAATAAGATACAAAAAATGAATCTGAATACAAACTAAGAAAAAAAAAGCGTGAGTTTAGGTATTATAATATGATTGTGTACGTTAGCTTAAATATGTATATTTTTAAATAATATCCAAAATAGTCTAAGCTTACAAACAATATACGCTCTGCGTGCGAAATAAAACTTTGGCGTTTTCAAAGGCCCTCGTCTCACTTCACAGGCCACACCCCGAAGACACCCGCTACACATGTGTTTCTTAAAATTTATTTTTAAAATTTAAATGTATAAAACAACACTTTTTGATAACAGATTTATACAATTGATTGAAATTTTAAAGCTGTTTAAGTCCATTGACAACTATGATGGATCATGATCCAAATATTTATACATGTGTGAAGATAAAAACTTATTGTTGCTTTATAATATAACAATTCATCGCCTTTGAATTCAGAAAATATTTTTTGGGCTAAAGCGTTCGCATTTTACAGCATTCACAAGAGATTAAAAATCTTGTATACCTTGTTTCATAGCAAGATAGGATATTTATGTAAACAATGGTTTTTTACGTTAAAATTCGTAATTTTCAAGATATTTTCGAAAACAACTTTCTCTCATTTTACCTTATATAACATTAGTTATCCATATTACGCAATTTCACGAAACTTTATCGTACGATTACCACAAAATTACTACATTTCCGATGAAAGTGTATGGTAAATGACGTTTGTTTGTTAATAACAATAATATGTTGCATATTTCATAAATAAGCTATAAATAAAATTAGCTATCCAAGAAAAAAAAATGGAATAGTGATTGCATCAATATGAATGGATAATTGATTTCTTGTGACCGAGTTCTGGATCAACTTGTTTGTAAACAAGTTCTTCCACAAAAAGATTTCGTTTATTGGTTTAAATACTTGGTAAAACAATAAATAAAATCTATTAAACACTTTTCGAGATATTTAAAAAAATACCTTTGATACCCTCTAGCGCACATCTAAGCAACTTTGGATATAGGTAAGTTTGGTTAAATCTTCAGATTACCTTTCGTCTCATCGCCAACGAATCTGTGGTCTTCCGGTGTGCACGTCATTTCAGGATACAAACGCGAATAACGCGAAGTAATACATTTTATAAAAGTTTGTTAAGCACTAATGTTTATAATGAAAAATCTTTTAAGGTTTTAGGATATCTAAGCGCTTCTTTTTGTTTGAGTTTCTCTAAACTCACCACTCCTTCTATTTCGGAATAGAATGAAACTTTTCCCGCTCAGCAGCATTGCTAGTTTTAATCTTATACTTATTAAAAGCGCCCACGAACATGGCAGAATGTAATTAAAAGTTATGCTTGGCGAACAATTTTAAACTATTATATTTTATTTCATCATATTTCATCAGCTTTTTAAAAAAAATATTTACCAGTTTGTGAGATAGATCGCTTTTGTATATTACAGAGTAGAGGTATTGAAAGAAAAAAAAGATAAAGAGGAAAAGAGTATATTAGAAAGGCGAGCCCAACTAGATCTTCTAAGTAATAAGAAGGAGAAATGCAAAACGGTGTTGTGGCTTTTGTTAACATCGGTAAGCAACTCTGAGTAATATATGATTCATTATTTCTCCCCAAAAACAAATGTCAGTACAACTTATATAACAATCCTTTGGCCACAAGCCTCGCAAGTCTTTGTTAAAAAATTGTTAACGTAAACTATCATAAGCATACTGCGTTTATAATTTTAGTAGCCCAGATCGACGCATGATTTATCCATGAGTCTATCTATGTACTGGATATAATAAAAATAGTAGTAAAAACTACGTTTTTCTAACTAACCGAGCTAATAAGTAGAATATAATTTTCAATAAGTTAAAAAAAGGATAAGAGTGATTAAAAACCTTTTATCGTCAATAAGCGCGGTGTGTTTTTAAGAATTACTTTTAAATCACTGTTCCTTTTTAAACTTATCGAACAATATTTTCTACTTCTTAGTTCGGCTTATAACAAAAGCGTGTTTTTTAAACTATTATTTAATTTTGAAGTTATACCTTAGCCGCGTTAGACGGACGATATTTGGTATGGGAAAATCCTATACCCGCAACATACAATACGCGCCAGCAAATATAAAAATATCTTTAGCCAAGGAGCCATCTTTAGGGAGTGGTTGTCGTTGTTGTTGTTGTTTTCACTTCTAGCGTCAGTCCTCATGGACTGCCAATGTTTTTTTTATTATATCCAGTACTGTGCTATTATACACCAAATATTTTTATTTAAAATAATACTGACTGCTTGTTTTTGATTATCTATGGAAACATTAAATTTATTTGATCTTTAATTACTGCATTGTTTTATACCGAAATAAAAATGCGCTACGACTGCGCGAATACGCTGGTTTTCACCAGTATTTATAACTGAAGTATTGGAGACCTGTAACAGGGATTGTGTAAGATTTCTGATATTTGAAATACAAAAGTAACATTTCGCTTGTGCCCCTATAGGCAATCGATTTTCGACAACAATGGTGCAAAAAACAAAAGGGTTAACTAGATAAATAATCATATAAAAGAAGATGAACAGATGTGGTAGAAATGGTAAAAAATGGTCTATGTAGAGACACGGGATATTTAGACATGAGAGGCAGAGATGAGAAATGTGTAGATGCTGTAAGAAATAATCCTTAGTACAACCCCTGAAGATTGATTTCCTAATTTTAAAGCATTAGGTATTAAATATTAAACGAAACACTGAAATATATTATATGTATAACTAATATTTGACATCATATTATGTCTAAAGTGAAACTAAAGACACAGCGTAGTAGTAGCAGCGTACAAAAATACCTATATAGGTATACTATCTTATTATATAGTTAGTTAATAATAACTCACACTTATGCCATTCAAAAGACTATCCTAAAATCCTATCGGTGGTTCGGGCATGTTGCAAGGATGTTGCAAAAGTCAGTGTAGTATTGGTAAAGGACGCCCTAGAAGAACTTATATCGATTAGATTAAGGACTTACTAAAAAGAGCGATATATGGAGTAAACGTAACCGACGAGCATGTATACGTAGATGTATGAATGTAGAAGCGAGAGAAGTGTGCCAGGATCGCGCCAAATGATCTCTACCTACCCATGCATACTTCAGTTTTTTCTTGACACGGTTAGATATTGGATGTTAACAGTTGTTTCCTTTATTTTAAAGCTTTCTTGGTAAATCCTGCGTGTTTATACTGCTTAAGTATTTTAAAGGTCTCTAGTCTACTTGTCCTATTGGTGTATTATTTAATATAACTTAACTATTGACTATGCCCTAAGATGTTATTAAAATGTTTGTTTTGTTATTAATCTTAAGACCAAAATTATTAATTTCTATTAAAATGTTTTGTAAAAACATGAACATTAACTGTGGAGTAACGATGACTACTGCCTACGACATTCGCATCTGTGCTTGTTATTCTATAAATAGTAATACGTCCTATTTTTCTCGTCCGAAAAGTGAAGACTCGAAAGCGTTTTCGAGTCTTCACTTTTCGCTTCTGCTACTTTTTTGGATTATATTATTGTTAATAGCTTTTCATCTATAATGCTAATTTTGTTTTATTGACGTTTTTTCAAATATGGCAAAAATATTGACGTCTTTTCAAGTGACGATCCTTATTGTGCAAAAAGTTTAATTAAAATTGAAATACATTTTTTATTTATATATGTAGATTTTGGGCCACAACCTTTGCCTCGTAAATCCATGCAAAGTATCATCACTAATTGATTTTGATCTATAGAGATGATCGCATTGAGATGTATTTTATTAATTTCTTCATCTATAAATTCCTTATAAAACAATGTATAAATAAATACAATAATGCATATAATATACAACAACCTAGTTTTATTTGAAATAGTCACACTTTGTTTTTTGATTGCATTTTAATTAATACTACCTCATCTTTATTCATCACTCATCAGCAACCATTTAAACAGCGTCCACGTCATACTACACTGTCCAGCAGATCCCGGAGATCGCCAGCATCATGGGGCTGGGATTCTTCGAGGAGCTGAGTTCGTTAGAGTGATCCATGTACGCCTACACGCAAAATACGGAAAATGGTGACTGCTTAGCAAAACAGCTAAACGGGTGATCTCATTAGACTGTTAAATGGGTGAAATTTTCTTACATTCTTAAGACATGGAATTGTGGAAAAATTTCCTTCTACTATCTGATTATTCGTCAGAGACGGGAATATAAATGCGAATGTTTGGATGGATGTTTGTTACTCCTTTAAACCCCAACTGCTGAACGGATCTGGATGAAATTTGTCACAGAGGTAGATTATAGTCAGGAATATTATATAGGCTACTTTTTATCCCGGAAAATGTTCGGTTTCCATGGGATAAATCTGATTATGTTCTTCACAAATGTATATATATATATATATATATATATATCGTCCGATCGATACCTTGTACAACGACTTATCTTTTGTAAATTGTTAGTTTAGGGTTAAATAACGACGAATGCTACTTTTATCCCGAAAATGCACAGTTACTATGGGATAACGCATTTGTATCCTACCGTATATTTAGTTAAGTTTGCTAAAGTTCGTGAAATAGAGTTGTAGCGCATTTATCACAAGAAGGCTTGCTGAATAATTTACTCAGTAACGAAAATAATCTTTGAACAGTTTAGAATAAAAAACGACTTTACAGGATTGTGATGACCTTTGGCGTTCATTTTGGTTAAGAAGTAAAAATTTGGTTCTCAGCCTTTGCCACTAGACGGCGACAATGGCATGTGACAAGGAGAGTAAGTAATAGATCGGAAAGTGGATGGGTATGTCAGTAGGAGTAGACCTAATAACCGCGAAATACTCTTTTACATTTATACACCGTGAACCACTGACCTCTATTATATTTATTTATTACTTAATTTATATTATGGTATTCGATTAGACAGTAGACATATATTAGTAAGATATTACATATCTAACAGTATGGAACTGATCGCTGTCTGTATATAAAACAAGGTTCGCTGCATTTTACTCAGTTACTTGAATAAAAATCGGTACTGAGAGCAAATCGGTACATGTAACATTTACACTTAGGAGAGAAACATGTCCACCGGTAACGCTAAACTGCAAAGTTATCCCTCAAGATAATAACGCAAAATACTTGGGAATGCACCTAGGTAGGAAACTTACATGGCAAAAGCATATTTGGACAAAACGCAAACAACTAGATTGAAAACTACGGTCACTTAACTGGTTATTGGGACGCCAATCACAACTAAATCCTAACAGCAAGATGCTAGTGTACAAAACTACCATAAAACCAATCTGGACTTACGGAATACAATTGTGGGGAACGACCAGCAACAGTAATATAGAAATCCTGGAGAGATTCCAGACCAAAGCTCTGAGAACAATGTTTGGCATCCCTCATTGTATAAGTAATAGATACATATACCTCGACCTCGGCCTAAAAACAGTTCGACAGGAAATAGCTCAAAACAGCCTGAAATACCAAAAGAAACTAACCGTCCACGTAAACAAACTGGCACACGCTCTGAGTGGAGAATGGCGCTCTTCAGCATACCCGGCTAAAAAGAAGTGACATACCGAGCCTACATAATAGATTTACCACTTGACAACAAGAGAGTCGTGTGAAAATAATTTTCATACAAGTATGGCTCTTGAGGAAAACATAAACTGAGAAATCAAACAAAGAAGTGGCTTATTGTTGGTAAACAGATTGCCATGAAGCGGAAACATAAAAAAAAAAAAACTTGAATAAAAACGAATTTAAGAACTTCTAGTTTAATTTTTGTTTACTTAAGTTTTTGATGCTGCATATAGACGAATTGTTGCGTAGGTCGGAAACCTGTAAAATAAATGAAATATGTAGTTGATATAATGGTAGAAAAAAACATCGATAAGTATTATCGATGAACATTGACAACCCAATTGGATTTGGAGCAAAACTAGGATCAAGTATTAATCATTTTCTACGGACAATTTAGAAATATGTTAATCCGCAGCATAAAAACTAACTAATACTTAAAATCTAACTAATAAATACCAATAAAGCGTGGAAAAGGGACATCATTTTCCACAGTACACTTTGCGGGAGAGAAAGAGATGCATGCAATAAAGTACTTATACAATGCTTTTCAAAAACGAATGTACAAGGACCCGCGCCATGTTGTGACGTTATATCTGTCGAATCGACAAAAATATGTAGGGTCAGTAAAACAGATGTTTTAAAAATAATATTAAATAAAATAAAATATTTCATTTTCTTCTATATCTGAGTTGCTTGAGCAGTCATCATCTTCATCGTCGCTTTCATCCTCACTGCTGCTTTCCCCTATGAAAGATATTTAGGTCATTGAAATATTCCATTGATTGATATAAAGATTAATTAAAAGAAAAAATAGAATTATTTAAAAGAAAAAAATCGATTACCTGTGTTTATAACGAAGTTATTACGACAAGATGGCGTCCCGTCAGTTTTTTCATAAAAATTAAATTTATAGTTGACCTAGTAAATGTTATTTTATCTCTGACTACTCCAATTTTCCAGAAAATTATGTAGTGGTTTATTGTTCATTAAAAAACCATAATAATAGGGTCATAACTATTCAAATTATGATCACAAAAAATGTTACGCAATTACATTGCATCTTGTAGAATTAAGGGTAAGTCGTGTTTCGTGTAAATATGGGGTGTTATTGTGTAAATAATTGTGACGTAACTAGAAGAAACAACCCAAATAAATGGACTTTCACAGGTAAATATGATAAGTTGCAATGTAATATTTCAAACCTTATTTAGCCTAATTACTGCTAGTTAATGTTTTGAAAATATTTATATATTATATAGCTATGTTAAAGACATTAACTAGCAGTAGCGTATTGAATTTGTCTCCTGTAGTTAAATATATTTCTTAGGTACAAGTAGAATTTAAGAATATTTTATGTAAAATATTTAATTGTTTGCTTACACCAGAGCTTGACAAAATGGTGGCGTCATGAGTTTCGATATCGAGTTGATAGTTTCAAAAAGTAAATTATACTGACAAAATATACGTAATCTATTTAAGATTACTCTTTTGTTAAACTCGCGCCAAAAATATTTTGAAATATACGTAATAACCAGCACCTGTTTAAGGATTTAAAATAAGTTTTAGATCAAGACCCGTTAGATAAAGACAGTTTCTTTACAAACGAGGAAAGGGTCTAAAACTAAGTGATCACCGCCGCCCCGTCGCCGCCGGATGGCTGACGGCGGTGACGTCACCGTCGGGACGACAGCCCTTTGCATTTTTATAGGACATGGGGAGTGGTCCGAAAAAATTTTTGCAACCATTCCTGAGTTTCGTCTTCCCTCAACTTGACAGAGGTCCAACTATCATCCTCACCATCTTGATGATTGGCATTCCATTACCGAGCGGAAATATCTGTAACTTGTCATTGTAAAATATAACATAGTAGTCAACTTTTTGTAATAATAAATGCAATTATGCTTATGGAGTACTTAAAGTATTGTTATTGCCCCAGGCTCAATTCTAATTCCTTTATTTCCTGTTTCTTATCCCTAGTTAGTAGTAATTGGGGGCTACATCTCCGCAAGTTCACGACTAGCTCACACTAACTAGTATGTTGTGTGTGAGCAGAATCTCCAAGATCGGTCGCAACAAGGTGTGCCAAAAGAGCAAGCAGTATTGCCCAAAATCTTGCATGCCCACCGATGCCCATGCAAGATTTTGCCGTGGGGCAGGGATATTTTTAATAAAACACTAATTATTTCATATTGATATTTATTATATTTGACATTTTATGAAAGGATTTTCGTGACAAGCCTCAGTTTGCATACATGTATAAACCTTGTAGCAATAGTTATTAATAAACTTCTTTTATATATATTATTGAAAAAACTCAACAAAAACAAATGTTCCAGTAACAAATACTACAGCATAATGTACTTAGTATCCCGAGTCGTGACTAACCTAACGACGAAAGCCAAACACACACTATCTGAATTATCGAAGAGTAAAGTCTTACAACAGTTTTGCTAAACTTACGCAGAACAGTTTTACATTACTGAACAACTTCTAGCTAAATTATAGTTAATTTTTTTTTGACAGATTGTTATCGTTTCTAATATTATTTAGGGTCACATTAAATACACAAAAACACGATCAAAACATTGACTAAAGTGAAGTACATAACCTTAAATTTTACACACTGAAGTGTGGAAAGAGGTTTCAGAGGGAGCTGTAGCACGGAGCGCCCTCTGTGCAAAACATTGTCGCGTAGTAGCAACGACGTTCTTACTTGTTGTGTTAAAGAGTTCTTTCCAAAGTTCAACGTGTAGGTACTTGTAAATTTGTAACAGCATGATTATTTTCATCAGTTCACCGCATTGCCGAGTGCATCACTACGCTGTTTATAGTATGCCAAGCGACTCTACTAAAAATATTATCTATTCTCGCATCGTCGCCTCCATACGAATACCTATAAATTATATAACGTCATAACAATATTTACAAAGCCTAGGGAGCTATCTTACCGATGTATGCAATTTACATTCACAATAAACTAATATTTACTGTTTACATGTTATAATACAAGCGCTAGGTCTCATATGATATGGCATTTTAATTTAAAAAATCGACCGCATATAAAATACAATACCTAGCAGTCATTTTATCACAAGTTCATAACAGTTGTAAGTCGGAGTTAACAATTGACAAAGCTTTTGATAAACATAATGTGACAAAGATTAAATTGTCCGCATTGATGATATCTAACTAGGCCTAGAACTCTACGATTAAATTTTAGTACACATATATTTAAGAGAGGCGGT
>JWHW01030551.1:22464-41533 GCA_000931545.1 Papilio glaucus | reverse complement strand
ACATTAAAAGGTAATTTAAAGTATATTTTCGACCTGTTGTTTTTTTGAGTTAATCAATTTGACAATCGAAGCATCTATATAGCGGTGAACATTCAAGACATGATGTCGACATAATCTTACTGCCAATGACCGTCTCCGGAGTGCTGTCGCGCGTGGCGAGCTGGTTTCTTGCAGTACGTAGTGGAGTCTATGACCTTGGCCTTCTCGTCATTGGCCCTGGTCTTCTCGTGCTGCGAGGGCAGCTCGATGGAGTTGGGATTGTCGAAGCTGGTCACCATAACGTTGCCGTTGTCGCGGATCGCGTCGTCGGGCTCCACGTAGTTGTAATTGAGCGGGTTCGATGTGATTCTCATCTCGTTGTTGTTGCTTTTGTCGGTCGGTTGGGCGGAGTTACGGTTCGCTAGTTGTCTACTGCCATTTCTTTCTATTGTTGCCCGACCTGCAAGTGTAATAAGACGACTGTTTTTATAACTCCATGGGAATAGGTGAAGAGAATCGTTAAACATCGTTAAGAGGCAGTAAGTATACGTCAAAGATTGAAGAAAGCTATTAATTGTTGTATAAGAAACTTAAAAACAAAAACTCAGAAGAAATCAAACTTTTGTTCTTACCCTTGATATAAATCAAAATCTTAAAATGTATTCAAAGTTTAGGTTAAAATTATTGACTTTACATATTAACTCAATAGAAATTAATCGTTACTACATTTTAAACAGATCAAAAGAACTCTAAGATTATCTAACGGCCATTATTATTCATTGCGCGGCGCAGTGCTTTTCCTTACCTAACCACACCCAATCATGGGCGTTGGTCGTGGATTCCCTAGACGGCTTATCTCTAGCCAGTCCTAGGGTAGTGCCCACTAGCCCCGCGACCTGCAGCCTACCGCCCTCTGCGACGGCGNNNNCGCCGATACCCAGCTCCGTGTTCGCAGGCTTTAGACGAGAAGCGTAAACCACGCACGAGACCACGAATATCTGAAAATTATAATTTTATTTTAGATAGCTGTGCCCCGCGGTTTCACCCGCCGTAATACGACCGTACCCTCATTATCATCCTGCCCTTTTCCCGTGTATGTGGGGTGGACACAGTATGGCCGTAGCACAGTTAAATTGATATAACTTTTTTATTTATAAACCGATTGAAATAAAACAAACACTAAATGATAAATGAAGCTTACTTATAGTGGTCTACCACTATGAGTAAGCTTCATTTATAGAGGCCGCAACAACATCTGATGCACGAATAGGCCGGCTCGACCGGTGAAATACCACGACCTCACAGAAAACAGAAGTAGAAGTACTCTGCCTTTCGCTTGATGAGTGAGGTGCCGGAGTCCTCATTACAGTCCTCTTCCCCTTCCCACCCTTTCCTTATAAGGGTAGGATGGAACTCAGACAGCGGTCAGTTACATTTTTATTATATGTATAGAAGAGCCGTCGGGTCATAAGTTCTGTCACAAGCTTTTAATGTAATGAATGATACACTTTTATTTACATTATTCGAAATGCCCTCCCCCATTTACATGGACTTAATCGACGCAGGCAGTCATCGATGGCAAGACGCACCACATTCATATCTATTTCTGCCACTGCCGTGCCCTATTGTTTTTGTTTATTTATCGATTTTTAGAGAATCTAAAGATTGTTAACTGATATTCTTTTTCAGGGTGTAGGTTGACCTAGTAAACGCGCTGCTCATATGAGGCAGCGTCGTTTCAATGAGACAAACGAAAATAGGACGGAACGCCTATCTAAAATTAGCAAATCTACTTCCAGGGCCATTTCAAAACAGACTAGTGAAGAATGCAAAAATAGGCTTTCGAAAATGCGGGCTTACATGAAAAAAGTTCTGAACAGATAAATTTTCAAAAAAACGTAATCATAGCCTTGGCTTGGTACATCATCGTTTATCTAACGAGACGGAGGAGAAGAGCAACGTGCTCACCGTATTGGCTTGATACAACGTCGTTTTAACGCAAAACGTGAACACCGTCAATGTAAAGTCAATTCAATAAGCTTTATTAAGAATAACTCAAAAACAACTGATCAGATCTTGATCAAATTTATATGGTTAACAAGTGCTTCTGGCCGAGTCAATGGTTAGAAGTAGCCTCTTCTAACCATTGTCTCTGTTAAATAAATGACCTCAATTCACTAAAAGAGCTGTCTTTGATGAAGTCGTCATCAAATGTCATCTTTTGAATACTAACAATTCTTTTTTTCAATATATTTAGTCATCACCAAATTATGTGCTGGACAGGTGGTTGTTATAAATAGAATTAAAACAGAAGAACATACTCACCACAATTGCGAAACAAAATGCTCCAAGTAGGACATACATTCCTGTGAAATAAAATTATGACCGATTTATAATTAGTTGATTTACAAATATGTACGAATTACAATAAAATCACGAATTATGTATAAATGATTTATTTGCGAATTACGATTACACTATTTGATGCAAGTTTGATAACGTGTGGATATTAGTAGCTCTGCTGATTTGTTTAGTAGTGGTTTTTTTTTTCAAAGTACGTTAAAAACCTGTTAATGAATCTAACTAATGTATTTACATTTCCTACCCAAGATGTGGCAGTCCCACTTCCCGTAGGCTAATTAAGTTCAAAAGAAAGTTCGATTTGAGTTTGACTCAGCGCGTATTTTGCTCAGGACATGGTTTAATTGTATGGCCCCGGTATTCGTACAGTATTTACCGATTTCAAGGGGCGACATATGCGGCGGTGGGCGGGGCCGAGCGTTGCCGCCGCGGAAGATGGAGCCGTACTGCTGCGCCTGCACCGTCGGCTCGTGGTTGTTCTCATCTTTGAACGGAGAGAAACCTATAAGAATTAATACTTTTTTAATTAATACACGTTATCAATTTTGTTATTTATAGCTCTTGTGATCGTATTTTCGGGAAGTGGAAGGGCATTAGACTTAACGGCACCTCACTCGAAGAAACGCAGAAGCAGAAAATACTATATTTTACCCCCGTCTTCAGTGAAGTATTTCCCGCTCGAGTTTTTACAACTTATAATACCCATTTGTACAAAACCTACTGCTGATGGATGTATTACAGTTAATTACAATAAAAAACGATAATCTTGTTGATACCTATTTTTTTAACCGACTTCAAAAGACTCCTCTTTTGAAGTAGGTCGGAGGTCCGTTCTCAATTCGTCTGTATGTTTTTATAGTATAAGGTGGCAAACGAGCTGTGGGTCTCGTAATTTTAAGTGATCACCGTGGTCCATGAACATCTGCAACACCAGAAGAACTGTTGATGCGCTGCCGGCCTTTAAGGTAGGAGGAGTACGCTGTTTTCTTAAAAGACCCTAAGTCGTGTTGGTTTGGATATACCGCTGGAGACATTTCACACATATGTATCACAAACATTACAAAAGACACAAAATATTAGATATTTACATAACCATATCGTTTTATAACAAACTGACAGTACGTATTACATTGATTACCTTTAAGTACGTCACTTAAGTCCGACATGCCACTCCTGATGCCCCCGCGAGCCATTATATCATCATTCTGCGGCGTGTCCGGTCTCTGCGGCAGGTCGCTCCCGCTGAAGTCTACATCCACACTAGCCGCTGCGGTGGCGAGAGCGCCGGGGATGTTCTTGATGTTGGCGGGGGTCTTGGTGTCCCCCTTCCCCGGGAGCGCGACGCGACGTAGCGGACCCACCCGGCACTGCTCCGGCGTGAGCAGTGTCACTCGAAGCAGCTCGCCGCTGCCTGGAATTAAAGTTATAGAGATTCTTAATGTATGGGAAAAGTTTTAGAACAATCATTTTGTTTTCACGGATTATATGTGAGTACTAGCTGTGCTCCGCGGTTCCACCCGCCCTGCAATTTTACTTAAACAAAATAACATTACCTACTTAATAGTAATCTATATAGTAGTAAACTATTTTATAGCATTTTTATCGAACAAATGTTTGACATGGTTCTTTACATTGATATATATTTTTTTTATTTATAAACCGATTGAGATAAAGCAAACACTAAATGTTAAGTGAAGCTTACCACAATCGACTAAGGTTGTAGTTCATTCTTTTTCATAGTTCAGTATTATAGAGACCGATGACTGACCGATTTCTTGTCCTTTGTTCTAATATGACACGATCTGATCATCACGTTAAAAAATTATTTCAATTAAGGAAAACGCCATCTTAAAAATGTTACGTAAAAAAAACTTTACCTTTTAACTTTTATTCACAATTCCATTAAAGTACTACATGAATATAATTCATACCTTCACCGACGGCAATGACGCGTGGATGTCGCGACGCCAGCATGGGCGCGAACGCAACCACTTCAGAGTCGAGGCTCTCGACCAGCAGGTAATAGTCCGACACCGCCACGTCGCGCAGCGCTGTGTGGCTGCCGTCGGAGAACTCGATGTCTATGTCCAGTAGGCCCTCCTGCAATGTTTATTTATTTATATTACGACCACAAACTATACTTATGTTGCACACTTACAATGTAATTAACGTAGGATGTAATTAATGTTCACAATACATATGAATACATTATGAAATGTCACTACTATCCTCCATAGAGAATAAGCATGCCTAGAGAATAAGCATGCCTAAGCATGCTTATTGTCTAAAACGGCTGAACCGATTTTGATAATTCATTTTTTGTATTAATGCTCTCAGTCCAGGAAAGGTTTAAAAGTAGAGAAAATAGGAAAAGCCAAAAGAAAAAGGACCAAAGTGGGTAATTTTGTGTGTTATTTAAGGATTATAAAACTCTTAAAACTTCACGTTAGGTGGCATTCGTCGCGTTTATCGTTTCCAACTGCGCGCGCATGAATATATCATATAACCATTTCGTACAGTATTTGGGTATTGTTTTGACAGTTTTATATTATTTGTTTCATATTTGAATATTTTTTTTCGTTAAAAAGATAGATATTAATAGTTTAAAGATTACAAAGGGAGTTCGATACGTTTCAGTGACCAGTGAAAACAGTTCCGCATAGTTTTACATTGTTCGTCGTACTGACAAACAAGCAATGCAACAAGGCAATTGCTCGGTGAGCCACTTCACGTGCAAACCGCAACGATGACCGATGAGAAACGGATAATGAAAATCGTATTAACATGTACAAATAACGTTTAGGAGCGACTGCAAATAGATTATTAGCGAATAGAGGTAGACTGCAATAAATTCGTGTACAAAGAACGCAAAGTCAGCGAGCCCGACAAGATAAACATTGGCGGTTGTATGTATATACGTGAACCTCCTTTAAGTTTGGAACAAGCGGCATTCCCTTACGTTTTGACATTGATTACGATGCCAACAATTCAAGAACAATTGGAGAACCATCCATATTGTAAGGGCGTTGCAATTTAGCGGCGATTCCCATGGATTGTATTATGCAGGCAGAAGAGTGAAATTTATTTCTTTCCCATCCTATCCTTATTATGAAAGGATCGGAAAGGACTAAAGTTGAGTCTCCGGCACCTCACTCACGGCTGTCTTCTTTGAGGTCGTGGTATTTCACCGGTCGAGCCGGCCCATTCGTGCAACAGATGTTGTTGTTGTTGCGGGCGCTATAATAGTTTTCTTATGCCATTTATTCTTGAATGTTCTATACAGAGATCCTATGTTTCTTTTGTTAATCCACAATAAAAAAAATTGCCTATTTCATAGCTACTGAAAAAGAAAAATACATTGGCAGATGAACAATAAAATCGCCTTAAGCTACGTGCGCATGGAACACATCGTTTTCAGTACAAATAAACAAAGCAATCGGGGCGTGGTGAAATATACGAAGTTTAGGGATAACGGAATCTATTTCGTATTTCTATATTGGAACATAAACAATGTACGGACTTGTTATTTCAAGCTGTAACTGTGATTGTTCCGTGTTTACATATTGTTTTTATGCTAATAATTTTATATCTTAATAGCGTTATTTTTAACCGACTTCAAAAAGGAGGAGGTTATCAATTCGTCTGTATTTTTTTTTATGTTTGTTACCTCAGAACTCCGCTCCTGGTGAACCGACTTCGATGTTTCTTTTACCGACACCGACTCCAAAAATAAATATGATTAAGAATTGATTATGTTTAATTGCGTAAAATTATTTTATACTTTTAAGTGCATTTGTTGTTTTTGAATATACTTTTTTTGAAGTCGGTTTTGTTTTTGTTTAAAAGTTTTTGTTTTGGCTTTTTATTACATAACTAATCTAGGCGAAGTTCTTCTAGGACATCCCCTTTAAACACTAAGCTAACTTAGGAACGGTTTATAAAAGAAGGTGGCAAAAGAGCTACCACTACCCATAGTCATCTGCAACAAGCTAATGAGATGCGTTGTCTATGTTCAATGGGCGAAAAAGGGGAGGGAATAGGAAAAATGGTATCCTTTTCCTATTTATCTCCTCCCCTTCCCATCCTTGCCACCTTCTACCATAAAATGTTACACAATTATAAGCAATCTTATATCATCGACTCAACTCAGGTTCACGTTTCTATAGGTCACCTCTGTTGACCGCAGAGGCACGGGAGTCACGCAATGTGACGATTAAGACATTTTTCATTTCAAATATTATAACATATTCGTGTTCAAACAACTCGCAGTCAACCTACAAACTTAAACAATAAAGTACAATTATGTATGTTATTATGTTTGTTTTAAAATATTCAAAGGTTCTGGTTACGTACATGGGTAAGAATTTTTAATAATAAATGGTTTTCGACCGAATGACTTGTTTAACATGAGTTACTAGTTTCCTTTCTTTATCTTTGCTGCCAAAAAAAACTTGGATTGTGAACCATTGCCAATGATTAGGATCTAATGGTGTTTATGATTAGGAAAAATATAATAATAATAAATTGTGATCGCTGCCCACAAAAGTTGTAAACTCAAGCTTGAACTCTTTTGTTTTATCTTTCCTTCCTGTTATTTTTTTAGAAAAATATGACAACATAGACAGGGTAGGAGCAACTTCATTAGGAACTTGCCTAGGGCGGAGATCATTTTACATATTAACTTAATGTAGGTTAATTGCAGGTCACTTCAGATAAGTTTCTGTTGTTTGATAAATCTAAAAAAGATTTAAATGTTTCGAACGTAAAAAGGTTTCCGGTTTAAAAGTAATCTTGTACGCTGTATCCCCAGAAGTTACAAAGTAATTTTGCAAACAACTTTCCTATCCGTTCGGATCTCTGGGGAAATTTACAAAAACTTAGTCTCATCCCGCACAACTCCTATAAAGGGCAAATGTCTGAAATGCCTCGGATTTAGGCTTAAAAGGCCTAAAACTTTCGTTACATAAAATACGAATGTCTTTATATTTATAAAAAAAGGTATGAAATATATGAAAAAGTTTTTACATTTTTTTTTCAAATGAAATGAAAGCGTGTTATTTTTTTCTGGCTGAAGTGCGAAGTCGTTAAAGATTTTATTTCGTATTTGCCAGTGTAGGCCAAGGTTATCCAATACTTAACGATGAATGTACTAAAGCTAAATGATCGCTCGTTCTGGCGGTTTGAGATTCGTGTTTAATTATATTTATTTTAACGTTAAGACTACGCAATGCTGCTAACAAATTTCAATATGACACATAAAAAAGAATATAATTTGCTTCCTTTTTTTCGTGATATGTAATATCCGACGTCGCACACATCTCATCACCTTGGTATTAAGTCACATTAACATTCTATAACAAACTCTCGGAAAAAGATACGCGCTCGTAGGTCAAATCTATAGCACGCGCGTCCCCAGCTTCCTGATACACAGTTAATTCCTTTTTCACGAAATCGCTCCCACAGATTGCTGGAAAGCGAGGACGAAAAGGGGACCAGCCAATGAAATTAATCTTATAACTTTAATATAAGTGTGTTCTATCTTGGTAATTTAAATTTAATGTATCTGAACAGTTAAAATAATTACCAACATAATTTAAAATTAAAACAAATTAGTAAAATCCAAAATAGCACACCCGTCGGGCTTGTATAAAAATAAATATTAAACAACGAAATAACAGTATTTGGTTTTTTTTTTAGATATTTTAGTTAGGTTTGGTATTAAAATATTTTTAAACTAAACTGAATTCAAGTTTTTTTTGATGGTAGAAGGTGGCAAACGAGCAAAAGGTCGCCGGATGTTAAGTGACCGTTACCCATAAGTATCTGCAACGAGCAAATGAATCGTAGATACGTTGCCTAACTTTAATAAACAGAAGAGGCGATAGACTGGAAAAAGGGTGATTTCTTTTTCTAAGGGAGGGGCCTATTAGGAAAGGTTGGGCAAGGGACGAGAACTGACATTGGGCCTCCGGCACCTCACTCATCAGACGAAACGCACAAGTATACTTTTTCTTCACGCCTGTCTTTTGGTCAGGTCGTGGTATTTCACCATTCGGTGCATCCGTGCAACAGAGATTGTTGCGGGGTCTTCCACTGTTAATTAATTATTATTTTACATTGTTAAACTGGTTTTCTATTAAAATAGATTTATTTAGATTAAAATTTAACAATATGCAGACTAGAATAGTTGCAGTAGAGTAAGACTACAACCGCCATTTTAGACACATCCTGTGCCTCCACCAAAAATCGCTCATACGGGTAAAATTTTTGCTTTTGGGATTATAACAAAACATTTATATGTAATCGTTTCAGTCGGAATCTTTATATGTGTGTAGCCGGTGAACACATGTAGTTTTGTAGGGCCCTGACCTGGTACTGAGCAGTGAGTCGCCTGGTGACCGTTGTCTCCGACACGTAGCCGTTCTCGATGGCGCTGTCGGGCGAGATGTTGAGCTGCAAGCCGGAGATGACGCGCACCAGCAGCCGCGATATCGTCACCTTGTCGTTCACAACCCTCACTTCACGGAGTCCGATCACGCGACCTGCGAATTGAAATTATCTTACGATTGATTTTATTTATTTGGGCATTATATGATATGAGCAAACACAGCTTGAAACAATAGACACGTTAAAAATATTGGCAAAGACAAACACATAAGAGTAGAAACAATAGTTTTTTAGTTTAACAGTGGTAGAGCCTGCAACAACAACATCTGTTGCACGAATGGGCCGGCTCGACCGGTGAAATACCACGACCTCACAGAAAACAGGCGTGAAGTAGACGTACTCTGCGTTTCGTCTGATTAGTGAGGTGCCGGAGGCCTAATTACAGTCCTCTTCCCCTTCCCACCCTTTCCTCATAAGGATATGATGGGAACGGGAAGAGGACTGGACGGGGAGAGGGTTAACGGGGAAAAGGAAATATCCTTTTTCCTGTTTATCCCCCCTCCTCCGTCCAAAAAAGGTAGGCAACGCATCCGCAACACATTTGCTTGTTGCGGATGTCTATGGGTAGCGCTCACATAAGATCAGGTGATCCGCTTGCTCGTTTGCCACCTTCTTCCATAAAAAAAAAAAAAAATAGGTAAAAAGAAAATATTTATTTCTTTAGCAGAAGTACATTAATATATAATATGGCTTGAATTAGTATACTTTCCTAACTATTAATACGTGTCATTTGTATATACAGAAATATAAAAAATTATTGTAATAACCAACCTTATTTCTGGCTATAACGGCTTAGTTACCACTAATACGTTATTAAAATAAGACCTGTTGCTATGCGATAAAGCCGAAAGCGAGAGACGTAATTTAATTACCGTGCGCAGCAGGTATTAGCTTAGTATTTCAACGCTTAGTATTCTCTTCAACTTTTTGCTTATATCGACCTTCAATTTTAAGCTTTAAGCTTAAAATTAAAGGTCATAAAAATTCCGTGGGTTCGTGGGTTGTTTAGACCGTTCTAAACACAAATAAGAGCACACTTACATTTGTGCTCTTATTTCACTTGCCATTTTAAAGTCCGTCAGCTTTAATCTAGCGTATTTTTGTTTGTATGCAGCTTAAGTTGCATTACATTTTTAATGAAAAATTATGACCTAAATTGTCTTATCTAGTAACTCCGCGAGTCCACGTACCCGTAATAGGCGATAGAACTTGCACTTCCGTGCGTCCGGTGCTCCGGCCCTGCAGTACGCGGTCCCGCAGCGAGGCGATGCGCGGGTCGGAGACACGCAGCAGCGCCAGCACCAGTTCCGTCACCTGCAGCCACGTGCGCCGCGACACCAAGTACGACACGCGCCCCGAGTCATGGTCTTTCGCCAGGAAGCGAGCGTACACCTGGTATATCACAATTTAATGGTTGTAACAATAATCATCATCAGGCATCTCCACTCTCAATTAGTCCACTATAAGACCTAGGGCTCCGCCAAGGTTTGCCAAAAAGATCGTTCCCCTACCGCCCTCATCCAGTACATCCCCTCCGAGGTCACTTTCGGGTGCAAGAGGAACTCTTTAACGAAACAGGAGGCCTACCTACGCTAAGCCGTCCAGCTCGTGGCTGTTATTCCTGAATAAATATATTATAAGAAATAATAATAACACAATAGACGTTAACACGTCAAAACGTATTTTAATCTACTTAGTATTCAATGTTATTACTGTACTGACTTAAATACATCAAAAAAAGCCCAAGATAATTTATGCATTAAACGTATAAATACAAGCGAGTATTTAGTTTAAATCAGGAATCGAATTCACTATACAAAGTGTTCAGAATGCTAAGCTTAAAATACCGTAGGTTTCAATTCATATATTATATATGTCTTATGAGTCAATGAATCATGGTGTAAGACGCACCTTTCTAAGAATTTTTGAAATATTTTTTAGCATTTCGCCGACGATCAAGGGAAAGTATTGAATTGGAGTAACTACATATAAAAATATCTTCTGTATTTCTCAGAACTTATTAGATCCAACATGTGACATGAGATGAACTTATCGTTTTGCACCGCGCACCGACTAACCTGTAATTTTGAAAAACGTCACTTACATATCTTGTCTCGACTGTACTACGCGTAACGAGTAATTAAGGTCACTCTAAAAAGCCTTTATTTGCTAACTTCGAGCTTTAGAACCTTGACAACTTAAAACTTTAGTGTGGAATAAATAATTGTCGGGATCAAGACATTTTAATCGTTGGCGGGGCGTAAAATAAACAAAGTTCTTTTACAAACCTCGACGTTGCTTTGCTGGTATCTGAGCCGGCAAGAACGCTGGTCGGTGAGTGAGTTGGTACCGTCAGGGCGCGCGCCGCCCCATCCCCTAGCTGAGAGTGAGCGCTTCAATCTGTCCTTAGCGTTAGCGTCGTCTGATACTTTCCAACCTGAAAATATTTTACATATAAGTATAGAAAAAACTGATCTTACAGGAGACAACTCTTTAAATTAGTTAATAATTTACCGAAGAGTAATGTCTTTATTGTCTTTTCCACTTCGTCAACTGTACAGTTACATTTTATCTCAAATTCCCACATCCACGGCTGGCTTTTTTTAAAGTGCTTGCTTCACTTTAACTCTTGCATTTCCACTTTATGACTTTTCATACTCATTATTTTCATTACATAATTTTAAATTTCATTAAGTTATTTCAAATAATTCTACTCTTTGTATAATTCTCGTATTTATGTATTACTGAATAATTGTCATTGATTAATATTGTACTAAAATATTCCATTCCAATGGCAGGCAAGTTCTCAGTTGCATCACCAATTCACGAATGAATATTTGCCAAGGAATAAAAGTTTTATAGATGAATAACCTTCGCATTCAATTTAAATAGAGGAGATGTTTGAAGGTAAAGGTTCCCCGTAATTACTTCACCTTCGTTTTTTAAACATATAAATTATGCAGGAAACAAGTTAACCAATGATTTGAATGGTAAAGATTTGTCTTATTTTGGCACATATTTCTATATAAGAGAAATGGACCTTTTTCTTCAAATATTTCTAGATTTAAACATTTTAATATAAACAGAACATAATTAATTCAAGAACATAATAAAATACAAACATTTAACGTTTTTATTTGAACGCATCGAGTAATTCAAGTGATTAACAAACATCCTGTATACCTTTGATTTGCGAGAGACGATTGTCGTCAACGTCGATTTCGAGTGGATACTCCGGCATCCACACAGTGAAGCGCGCGAGGCCGGTGTAGGTGCCGTACTTGACGATCACGGAGGCGTTCGACGAGCCCCGGATCTCAGACCCGTCGACGTACACTGAGCTACAGGATGATGAAACCTAGGCGTAGAAATATCATATTTAGTTGTTTTTTGAAGATAAAACATACCAGAAACGGAACGTGTAAAACATACGATAGAAACGGAACGTGTTAAGCATACACACACACATACATCCAGATAGAGATTATAATATGGATATCCTAAATATATATTTAACCAGATATGATTATGGATGATCGCTTGCCATTATGCGGCTATGTCCGCAGTATTATTTAAAATATCTCATACTGTTAATGATCCTCATTCTCATACGTCGAAAGAACAATTCTTATATTTGTAAGTAAAGCTAAAAATGTTATTTAGTTATTCTATTACAAATAAAGATAAAGGCGATTCATTCCTCGAAATAAATACAAATGACATAATATGGCTATAAGATTATATCGGTCTCTATTCTCTAAGCAGAAATGTATTGTGACATTCACGACGGGTGTAGACTCGTTTGTATTTTATCAGGCGATAAACAAGATGAAAGCTAGCATAGTACTTACTTAAAAGATACTCAAGTTAATATATTTTAAAATAAAATGTAAGTAAAAGCGCGCAAACCGCATCGTATAAAGAGATTTGCTCCTCGCTAAAGAACACCGAGGCCATCAGGCAATTTGCCAAAGTATTACCTAAATAGATGTATACAGTTATTTAGAACCTTGCCTTTATCTGAATGTATCCCAACTTATATAAACAGTTTGAATATATTACGGTTAATGTGATTATTTGAAAATTATTAATAATTACCGAAAGTCGCAGTGAAAGTGAGAAATTTATCACATTTATCGCTTATTATTAATAACGTAACCTTAGTACCGATTAATTTGATAAAAATAGAATAAGCTAAGTTCATCTTTCACTACAATTTGGAAGGCCACGGCTTTAACACTGCAATTATACTGGCGAGTGCAACTCCAACCGCTATAAACAACACAAAAACGGGTTCTTTGGAATTCTTAGTGCCACAAAAGTTTCTGACAAAAACAAATAATAATTTTATTAATTAAAATAATATATTCAGTATCATTATATATCCAAGATGGCCGCCGCCACAAAATGGCGGATTAAATTTTTTTTTTCAACTCCTTCTATATGGGTATTAAAGGAAAGGGCCTAACTAGTAGAATTAAGTTCACATTAAAAAGAGGTTTTGTTGGCGGCCATATTGGATTTGCATTTGTGTTTTAATGTATATTCTATTCTACTAATCAAACCCTTTCATTTAATACCCATATAGAAAGAGCTGTGAAATAGCGGCGGCCATCTTGGATTTACAATGATACTGAATATATTTAATTGTATTGTCATCAGAACTAAAGATGTGTACCAAATCTCAGATCAGTGTGTCTACAAGAAGGGGGTAAAATTTTAACCAAAAAATCAACCAGAGCAAGCTTAAACCGTTTAAAAATTAGATAAAAAATATGTCTCATCATCAGATGGGCGAAGGTTGATATTACACCGTCTCTTCTACTAATACTGGACAAATAACTTGGAGTCTTGTTTGATTTTATTACTTTTATCAACGAGAGTAGTGAATTATTAATAAAACTGCTAAAAGTGATTCATTTCAATGTTATATACATTTACCGAATCATGCAGTAATTATTAATAATGTTCGATAATTATTAATAATTTTATAATTAATTACATTTACCGTAACATATACAATATTTTGGTACAAGCACAATTTTACGATAAATTTTATTTCTTTTTTTTTTTAAATAGTTACATAAAAGTTAATTGTATTGTAAAGTGGAAACGAATCTAAAGAAAGAAGTCAAATCTATTATTTGTTTCTTAGGATTACCAGCTGCCTTAAAACTAGTTTAAAAGTAATCAGTCATAACAAGTAATATTGTTTATCGTTATAGACTGTTACAGTCTTGATAAGAGAGATAAAAACAGATGACAGGGTCAATGTTAATTTCTTATTATACAGATATCTGGCTCTAAAATAAAATATAATACTTTATTCATTTTAAAAGACTTTAAATAAGAAATTATAGTAGAAGCCATTACCCGCTTCCCAAGTCCCGGCGGCATTTCACTCTCCCTAGAGAGCCCATTTGCTTTTACCTGAAATTTACACTTTACTCTAATAATACCTCGTAATAATACCACGTGTTGGATGTGTATAGTGATAGATATGTAAAGTGATAGATATACACGATAAACCTAATTCAATTTTTAGGTTTGTCAAACCATGAAATATCATCTACCGCCGAGCATGATATTTCCTTCACATCTAATTGTGTTCGACAATAAACGAGATTTTATCTCAGTAATGCCTGCCCCAAATTTTATCGAGTGCTGTTATCGGATGAGAAACACTTACTAAAAGCACCCTCTCGTCTTTAGAGTAGAAGGAGCCCAGCAGGCTGAATTAACCTGGCCGGCCTACGACACGATCAGCACTTTCATCGTCTGCGACACCTAACGCCGCCGTCAGCGAAACACTTACCTTAAGCACGCTCTCGTCTTCAGAGTGGCAGGAGCTCTGTAGGGTGACGTCAGCGACCTGGCCGGCCTGCGACACGATCAGCACTTTCATCGCCTGCGACACCTGCCGCCCCGTTAGCACCGCCGTGTTCAGCACCTCCCAGTTCTGAACGAAACACGAAACATTACGTGAGCGAATGTCGTGCTCGTAAATATGGCGTCGCAACCTAATTTACTTATTCTATCATGAATAGAAATAGCACCGAGTTTTATGTAAATTGTGCGATTAAGAGCTCATTTGTAATTTTAATTCGACATTCTCAGATTTTAGAGGAATAATATTTAATTAATTACTTAGAATGACATCTAAACTGTAGGCAAGAAGTTTGACCTAAAACAAATAAGGAGCCCATGAAGAAAGAGCGTTACATAATAGTACGTAAGAATGAACCGCAGCGTCTTTGCTTTTATGGAACACCGTGATTAGAATGACCGTAAGATAACATCATAAACATAAACATCATAAAAAGATCTTTTGTGTTGATGTTTTCACTTATCCATTGATTATTCTTATGTTTAAAGGCACTTGCAATAAATTACTAAAGCAAGTTTAATTTGCAGTACAATTAACAAAGCAATATAAATAGATTACTATTATCTGACACAAAGCTAATGTTGTACAAGTCAATTCAAGATGGCGGACTAATTAGGAAGACGCGATAACGGCCATTTCAATCATCTATACCAATTGCCCTAATCGACGGATAGATACACAGAACTCCGACTTTATTTAACACTGGGCCGATTGGGTTAGCCCGGGCCGGGTTAATGACTCTCACATCAGAATATAAACTCTTCAACAAATATTATGCACTAACTACATTAGATAGGTCGTAATTGAAAAGGGACGGTCCTTTCTTATGGATAATTTAATTGAACGGTCTCTTGGTGGGAATAATATTATGCGTAAACTACATACATATAAGTAAATGTTGACAAATATGTCCGCCTGTCGTAAACTTTCTTTTGTACTTTAAAGGTATCGTTGTCACCAAATGGTATGTAATAAAGAATATTTCTATCATATTTATATGAATTTCAGTTTTTTACAAATACATTATATTATATAAAAGTAATTCATAGCATAAGCACTGAGTATAGCGTAATAATAAATCGTAGATACATTATCTAACCATCGGAGATTACAAGACCATTTTATATTAAGTAAGATGATTTTGAATAAGAGTATCTGTGTGAAATAACAGCACCTTATCACACTCTTTTCATAAACATTTTACTTTATAATGTAAAAAACTGCGCAAACATTTACCGTCTTACCCCAAAAAACATAAACAACCCTTAGACAAGTGTTCTAACAGTTTATTAAACACACGTTTAAGCAGCGTTTATTTCATAGACAGTGTTTAACTATTGATTTTAAATTCTTTTGTTGTAAGTCGGAAAGTGCTTTATTTAAAGGTACGGTTAAATTCCGCCTTTGGATGAAGGGTACCTTTTATTTTTCCGTTACCTAGCCCATTACCTGAATTAAATTTGGAACGTTTCAGCTCCACGTTTTCCCCCTTGTACCTACGTTTCTATTTATAGATTCGACGCGACATTTAATTAAATACTCGTCTTTACATTTTGTTTATGAATCTACAGAGGTAGAAGTTATTAATGGAGTGAGTGTAAACATTGTAACTTCATCTTAATAAAAATTTGGTAAAGTTTCTTCTTCATTAATTTTTTAAATTTCTCAACATTATTAGATGTAAGAAATTTATAAGTTATCGTATATTTTGCCAAGCCAGTGTCGTCAAGAGATTTTTGCTTTCACTTTAGTTTTTCCTTCCACTGAAGGTTTTTGGTATTTACCATCAATAGGTTTAATAGAGTTTGTATAAAAATGTGTCAAATACATTAAACGCTTATAAAAGCGTGCCCAAATTGAACCCTAAAAATACACAGTAGTTATTATTGTGTATATCCGGTATTTATATAGGCTACAAAAATAAATTTATTTATTTTCCTTCAATTCGCGAAAAGATTCTATGAAATAAAAGAATACTGAAGAATACTGATATAATTGACCAAACAATAGATTTTTTAACATAATAGTTTTTAACTTAATATGAAAAAAAAACTGAAATTCGTAAAGAAAGCACATTCTTAATAATGATTACTTGACTCCGAACTTTGTTTGAATAAGCAACGTAGTATACGGAATTTAGTACGCTTGTAATGACTCATTTACCAAAGCCTTTAAAACTCAATAAAATATCGTTCCGACGATAAAAGAAGAAGTCCCTTTTGTCCCATTAATTACAAATAATAAAAATCCTTTTAATTCATTGTCAGTCTTAGTAAATTGACGATTTTGGACGACTGACATGTTAATGAAGTTATTGAGGGAAACGGTAGGTTTTATAAACAAAGGCGTGTACAATTTTTTTTGTTGTAGATGATTCATTAGTATTTTTATAAGTGAGAATACAAATGTGGCTCATAAAAGTTAGTTTTAGACGTTCCCAACTAAGAAAAGATAATTTGACAAGAACCTGACTTGCGTGAGATGCGACTCACCACTCACTCGCGTCTCACCGCCGCCATTGCTTTCAACGCGAGCGACGACGCCAAACTTTGGAAACTAGGCAATAACGTTGTTGTGACGTCATCGGAATCGAGTCTCATGTTGCTATGGAGTAACACTAATTACCTTAGAAATTGGCAGAACAGATTGTATGTCGTCCTTTTCGATGTCCAATCGAGTGTTGACTCTGTGTTCGTGCGGCGTTTCTTCTGTCGTAGAGCCCGAGCTGTACGCTGCTGAGACCTTGGCGGACCAGGTCAAGCGGGCCGTGCCGCGCCCCGACTCCCCCTCTGCTCCCTCAGCGTCACCCTCCCCTTCAGCTCCGACTTCCACCAGCCAAGTCAAGATTTCCTCCCAACCCGGGCCCCCAGCGCTAACGATATCTTCCACATCCCTGAACAAAATAGGTAAATTTAATAATTTTAAAACTGCAAAATATTTGACCCAAAACACAATAATGCAGCAGTTAATTAATGTTGACTTCAAAACAATTCGTGGTCAGTTTAATTTGCGCTATACTGCGCCAAACCGCAAATTACATCGTGACAAATCTACGGACAAAATAGAGACCAAATGCTGCGGATTATTACGGATATTTTAATAACGCATTAAATTAAACAGAGCAGTAACGTTATTAAATTAAATATTTATTTAAATAATGTGATTTATCCTTGTGGATGGACCACATTTTTCAAAATTTCTTTGTCTTTTGTTTTCTCTGTTGTCTGTCTGTTTGGTTTGTTACCTCAGAACTCCGCTCCTGGTGAACCGATTTCGATGATTCTTTTTTTGTTCGAGCGCTAATGCTTTCCCATTGGTCCCATTTTTTAAAAGTGAAGATTCCACTGGTATTTTTGGGCTATTCTTAATAATGCATAATATGACAAAGTTGAATTTTACTTTCTTGGCTTACGTAGGTTAAACTATAGGACTTACATTAAAATGATGTATGAAATAATTGTAGCTCTTTACATAAGCTAAATAAAAGTCCATGGTGATATATTTCTATCTTCTATAATTGTCTCACAATAACCATTTTTTCTTAGGAAAAATTAACTAAAACGCATTCGATACTTATTACGCGATTATTCGTGTTCGGAATGAATCCTTATCCATTTAAATGTGTTAGTTATCAAGAAAATTTAATGGAGATTAAAATTGTTCCTTGAACTATATCATTCTGACCAATAGTTTGGAAGATATAAAAAGTTTAAACTACAGAGAAATTAAAAACTTCGCGCAAGTGACGTGATGCAGTAGGCGGCCGGGCTTAGCGATGTGTTTATTACTATTTACTTTTGTTTATTATCTTTCTTTGATTGAAAGTTGGTTGTTATCATGTATTCCCATATAAAAATCGACAAAAAGAATTTTTAAACAAAAATTAAAAAACATAAGAATCAATTCTTAATCATATTTATTTTTGGAGTCGGTGTCAGGTGTGTAATGTCGGATCAACATATTTATGGTACCCAGGCGAAGCCGAGGCGGGTCACTAGTATAGTATAAAGTTCATTTTTAAAATGTTTTCTTAAGGCATCCTCGTATGTTGGGTATTTCCTTAGCTGACGCTGACACAGACTCCAAAAATAAATATGATTAAGAATTGATTCTTATGTTTATATGCATTTGTTGTTTTTGAATATAGTTTTTTTGAAGTCGGTTTTGTTTTTGTTTATTATCAGCCAAATATTCAACGGCCCTTACATAGAGATAGATAACAAAGGAAAATTTAGGAAATTCTCAACGTGTCGTAACAGACCGACTCTATGTTACCGCAAAACTTTGCACCCATTGGACAATAATATTTTAAGCGATTCATACACAAAGCGATAAGAAAAAGTAAAACATTTCATTTAATTTATTCATAATCATGTTATATAATGGCGCCAATAA
>JWHW01030537.1:81487-98105 GCA_000931545.1 Papilio glaucus | reverse complement strand
TGCGGACGCCAGTACTTAATGTATTGGAACTTTGCCCGCGAGTCGTCGTTTTTGACGGGTTTCGCTCAATACAAAATAATGCTAATTGTTTCATGTTTGCTCTAAATTTTATACCTTTCCCGCGGCGTTGAATAATAAATGAGCTATGTGACAGTTTTTTAACTCTAGTCTGTCGACAACAGACCAAAGAAAGATAGATTGTCAATTAGGAAAGCTTACGTTATACAATTTATCACTGTCCATTAGTTTACCTTTTCGCCGAAAGTTTGAAAAGAGTTTCTGTTTAAACATTTTTCGGCTTTAATGTAGGACATATTGATTCTATTTGAGATTTTCTTCGCTTACTAAAAACTACAGTAAAAATATGTATTCAGTACCTTTTAGTTTTGTGTCGTGTTGTTTTCATCATCTCTAAAAGTATGACATTTAGAACCACTTAATACTAAATATCATTTTTTAAAGCGTCAAAGATAATATCTCTGTAGCTATTCGTGCTACTTACGAACCGAGTTTCAGTAATCTATAAATTATGAGAAGCTTCTCTCGCCTTGGTATGTACAAAAATATTTTGCTACTATAGTTTTACGAATGACAATCTTTCATGCCTTTCTTAATATTTGTACTGCCAATCGTATGCCATCTCAGTCTGTATCGGAGCTCAAGCGCTAGTTTATTCAATATAAAAAACCCAATTGGGTTCATAGACGTAATAGTCATAAATAACACTATTGATTAAGTATTTATAAAATGCCAGTAAGCCATTAAGTGGAATTATACGTGATGGATGGTTATCTTGGCTTAATTATAAGTGAAAGAATATTGTTGTGTCATATAATGGAAGTTGTTATTACATGTTGATTCAGAACTTATGAACATCGGCTTCCATTGTTATAAGAGATTTTTATCAATATGTAAATACATAGATATTATGACATCATGCAAAATTTAGATATTTACAAATAACTTTAATTTACATTTAAATAATTTGTAAATTTTATCGTAAAATCATATGAGATACGTATACACGTCGTAAAAATAATAACAAATTTCAAATGTTTTGCTTGGTCTTCAAAAAAAAACTCTATTGGCACCATTTTTTCATAAATACGCATCATTATCTATCTATTGCTCGATTTATAGACGGACTATGTAAACACTCGGCTATAGTGACTAGTCCAACTTATACCGAGTATCAGCTAGATTTTTGGGCCACAAACCTTTGCGGACGTTTTCGGAATACCCTACCATAATTTCATCATAATCTGATCTTTTTTCAATTTTTTTTAGCGTTTACCCATATACATACTTAATTTGTGAGAACGTATCTACTCTTCATATACATTTTTTTTTATAAGAGTAGGGGGCAAACGAGCGGCGAGAACACCGTGGTGATCAACGTCGCCCATGGACACCTGCAACACCAGAGGCCGGCAACGCATCTGCAGTTCGCAGATACGTTGCCGGCCTTTAAGGTAAAGATAGACTCGCTTCTTGAAGGACCCTAAGTCGTATTGGTTTGGAAATACCGCTAAGGACAGACCGTTCCACAGTGCGGCTGTGCGTAGCAGGAAATTTCGCGAGAACCGCACTGTAGATGAATGCCAGCCATCCAGGTGGTGTGGGTGGTACCTGACGGTCTGTCGTGTTGTCCGATGACGAAACTCGGCGGCAGGAATCGCTACAAACAGTTCTTCGGAACACTCCCCGTGGTATATACGGTAAAAAATGCAGAGAGAACTGATGTCCCTCCGCAAGGCCAAAGTATCAAGCCGGTCGGTAAGGGCTCGGTCGTTGACGATTCGAGTCGCTCGCCGTTGTATGCGGTCAAATGGAAGGAGCTAGTATTGGGGTGCTCCCGCCCAGAAATGCGAGCAGTATACCATGTGGGGCTGAACTTGCGCCTTGTACAATTGAAGGCGGTGCCCCGGCTGGAAATATTGCTTCGCTCTACTGAGTACATCCAGCTTTTTAGAGGCCAACTTGGCCTTGTCTTCCAAGTGACCGCGAAACTGAACGTCACTCGATATGTCAACGCCGAGAATACCGATACTGGCTTTGGCAACCAGGGGAGTGCCTTCAAAACGAAGATCCACGACAAAGGGTTGTTTTTCAGCGGTAATGGCGCAGACTTCTGTCTTTATAGGATTGAAGTCAACAAGATTTTGTCGACCCCAATCAGAGACTTCACCCAATAGGATCTCCAGTTCAGACTCAAGTTTGGTCCGGTTCTCATCGGCAGTGGCCCGAGAAACGTTAGCGCGGGCCGTGTACAGTGCATCACACATGTCATTGATATGCAGAAGAAACAGGGTGGGCGACAGTACACCGCCCTGTGGAACACCAGCATTAATTGGTTTCGGGTCAGAGCATGCACCGTCGACAACGACCTTAATGCTCCGACCCTCTAAAAAGCTGGAAATCCAGGCGCATAGTTGCTCGGACAGCCCGTAGGAAGGCAACTTCGAAAGAAGTGCTTTGATCAAAAGCTTTGGCCACATCCAAACTAACCGCCAGGGCCTCCTCCTTGCCCTCGATTGCCTCCGACCATCGATGCGTGAGGTACGCAAGAAGGTCACCAGCTGAGCGATGCTGACGGAACTGTACTGACGATCGCTAATCAGCTGGTGTTCCTCGTGAGCTGGCAATTGATGGTGGTTTCCATGACTTTCGAGAACAAGGTGGTAATGGCAATCGGCCTGTAGTTGGACGGATCCGAACTAATCGCCTTTCTTTGGGATCGGGTGGATTATGTCAGTCTTCGATGACTTCGGAACAATGCCTAAGGAGTAGGAGAACCGGAACAGGCGCGTTAAAGCCGGTGCCAACTCAGAAGCGCATGTCCTAAGCACAAGTAACATTAATATATAATTAGAGTAAACTACGTCATTGTAAACGAAATTACAAGTTCTCTGTATCTCAAAGTCATTAAACTTGCTTAAATAATTTTTATATCGTTCTGCATCAGACGCCTGCTTCATGACGGACAACCGAGAAGTTCTTAAAATATCTGAATATATTGCTGTAATTATGAAATTTATAAATATATTTTCGCTCCTCTCCACTGTCCACACACACACACACACACACACACACACACACACACATACCTCCTAGTCAGTCTACTTTTGGAAGGAGTTTGCTAAAAGAAAACATACATCATAAACTTTATGATTGTAATCGATTTGTTTGTCATCAGACCTTGGCACAGTGAATACAAATAGTTACTTTACCATGTCTTTGCGAACCGATTTAAAGGTATGGAATCTACAGTGATAGTATCATTTAAATTCTAAAACGTACCAATGTTCGTCGTTTTGATATTTTACTACTGTCAAGGCTGCTACTACTGTTTCACAAAGGCTGAGTAAATTGCTTATTAACTGATTGACGAATAGATTAACTGACACATAAAACTACCTGTTAATGATCCAACCTATAATTTACTTGGCACTTTATTAACCAGTTAAGCTTATTTGGAGATTGTGAAACGCCAACGATGACTATTAGTCAGATAAGTCGCAAGTAGCTTATTCAGAACTCTACTTGGATATTGTGAAACAGGCCCTAAATGGTATTTGATATCGATAATGATTTTGTGGTTTAACTATTAATTTCATTAATATTTTTTGTATTTACTCGTAGTTCGTGAAAAACAAGCGATTTCGTGGCCTTTCTGAATCTAGACTTAATCAAGTCTTACCATATCCAAATTACTAATACCTAATCAAATCACATTTTTTATAGAAGAAGGCGGCTCACGACAATAAGTGACCGCTACCCATAGTCATGTTCAACAAGCTAATGAGTTACAGATGCGTTATCTACTTTTAATAGGCTTAGGAAGGAATACACAGAAAAAAAGGATGTTTCTTTTTCCTAAGCCCCCTCCCCTTTCCGTCCTTTCCTTATTAGAAATATATAAGAAGGTAAAATCGATAAGATTAGATTAGGCCTCCAGCACCTCACTCGTCAAACGTCGTTAACGCAGAACAAGTGTACTTCACGTCTTCTGTGAGGTCGTGGTATTGCACCAGTCGAGTGGGCCGGCTATTCGTGCATATGTTGACGGGCCCTAGCTCTGTCAAACTTTTTTTTTGTAATTCTAAATTTGTTTTAGATTCTAGTTTTAAATTATAAAAACGCTAGTTAGCTTTACACTATAGTTCACTTCATAACAGATACATAGATTAAGTGATCCATAATGATATCTGCGAGGTATACACATCCCAAAAAAATACACCAAATTTTTACCTTCGAAACTTGTCAGAACATTTTGCGTGATAAAAGAACGTTAATGACATTGTAGGCGCGCGGAATACTTTTTGCCGAGCTTTTGATTACCTATTTTTTTATAGAAATTGAATTATCATTCTTTTATAAACGTTGATAGGGATTCATTTTCTTTTTCGTTGGTAATATCTTTTTGTTGTGTGACTGGTACCGATCTTAATGATGTCTTTTGTAAGATCAATTGTTAACTGTTTATTTGTAATAAAAGAAAATAATTAAAACAAACCAAAGAAATAAATATTTGCCATGAAAGCAATTAGCTGACATAACAACATTTCGTTATAAAGTTATCGGCGTAACTGCATCATACAAGACAAGACAATATATTAAAGTTCCATTCATCTCCAAGGTTTTCACTTCCGAATTAATATCTCGTTCCAATAATTTGTATTAGTATTCGGTATTTATCAACCGATGAAAGCGTTTCGAAAAAAAGTATCAATGGGACAGCCCTACTTTCAACAGTGGACGATTGTCGGCTGAAAATAAGAAGAACCGTAAAAACCGTAAGTGTATCACAATTGTGTGCCATCTGCGGATGGGCGACGGCATCGTTCTAAGTGAAAGAGCTATTTATTCTTATAGTATTAGTAATTCCGATGACTTCCCATTTTCTTATTCTCGACGCTTATATATGATAACTAGAGTATTTGGTCATTCACTTATTAAAAAAAAAAAACATTGTCTCCCATAACCCAGACGAGTAGGGAGAGTTTTCATGCGTACATCTACGCATTTCAGTACATTAACAAAAGTTGCTATTAACAGAACTTGAAACTGACAGAGTATTTATGGTTGTTACAGTAACACCGATTATGACAACAACCTGCCAGTGCTTAATAAAACAAATGACAGCATTAAAGCCACGAAAGACGGTGTTATATCTGCAAGAGGATCGCGTGACTCACAGTCATTCCGTAATTTGGTGCAGTGGGCCCTCAGCCAGACGCTCCGTGCCTACTACGCTTAAGTCACGGTTAATTTACTCCGCTAATAGTATATTTGTCCCCTCCATACAATCGGATACAGTCTCGTAACAAACAGTATCGACTAACAATCCACACCTTGTATGTTTGTCCCCCAATGTACATCACACGACAGGGTATTGTTTAGTAATTCGTGGCAATCAGTATCGACCACCACTCTATACCTTATTTAACGCTCCCCTTGAAACTGAGGGCGATCAATAAACGCTATATACCTATGGGTACCAATGTTCGTCTTGTTTTATGTTAGAAATATGTGGCAGCCCTAAGTTGGCAATATAAGTGCAAAATAAATTTAGTGCATAATAACTATTTCCGACATTATCTTCATAAAGATTCGTGGCGACTGTTACATTTTCTCAGCTTCTTTTTGCCTTCAAAGGATCAAAATGGCAACTAAAACTATATGCATTTCAATAGTTTGCTTACGTTACGATATTAATCATCGTCAATTTTAATTAAGATCTTTATCAAAGTTGTCATGCGGCAAGCCAGTGGCAGGTGGACTAGATCATTTTATATCAAAACATTTGATTGCTCCAGTAAATCAAATGCACAGTTGTTCATTTGAATCCAACGACATATTCATCTTGTTGTATTTTCTATTAATGTCAGTATATTTATATTAAATTCTAATAAATTAAAGAAGATAGAGTAAACTACTTGTTTATTGATGTTCATGGACAAATACAGAAGTATACTCGCTAGAAGAATTTGCTGACTTTTAACCTATGCCCTAAAGCACTGCTTACATTATCTTCAGGTAAAAAGTATTCATATACTTAATCCTCTTTTCATATTTTACGTCATTAAGATTTACTTTGAAAAGAATTTCTATCGCCTTGAATAAATGTTTGAATCTGTGTATTTATTTTAAATGTCATTAATTAAACATTATAACAATAGGTTTTAAACTTTAAATTCGGAATTTTACAAATTAAATCCAAACTGTTGCATGTAAATGTGTCAATTTATTTCTAAAACCTTAATTTAATATGTAAAAGTCCGAATTTGATTTGAAAATCTGGTAAAAACTAAATAGGTAACCTAAATTGAATGTATGAAGCAATCTTTGACAACTAACGCAATTTTACGCTCAATTTTTCACGTGATAAATGAATTCTATTTATTTTAAAATAAAGGAATCCAATATACACAATAATTCAAATGTACGAAGTGTACATTATTATAATTATGTAATTTGAACATTCGAAAAAACGGCAAAGGACAATTACGCATTTGCAAGTATTATGAATCATTTCAATTTTTTTTAATAAACAAAGTTTTTTTATTAATTCAAACATCATAACATCAAAAAGTTAGTATTAATGCGAAACCGACAGCATCAGAAATAGATTACAATAGCATGCTACGCGCATTATAGTTTCACCGTACACAACAACTTGCGAATTCGTATTTTAATGTTAGATCGAACTACATCATCGATAACTAAGAAATGTTTGTAACATCCGACGCTCAAGGCGTGTATATACATGTTTATAGACGCTTCCGGTTCACGATCGTTGCTTTAAATAGCTTAGGAAATCGTATAACTGCAATATTGATTAAAGATTTCAAGTTAATACCAGATGCGGTTATGCAAGGTTTGACAGGTTTAAATTATAGGATTAGGAAATAATTGTTAACGGCTAAGTAAGCTTTAAGCAACTATGAAACTAGAACTACTTTGTAAGATAGAGTAAGTAATGTCACAGGTGTAACAACAGTTGGCGCGTCAGTATTAGTCAGTAGTCTGGTATAAAAAAGGCTATCGATTGCTTAGCCATCGTAATTAACGACATGGGAACGTCGGGTTCTCAGGCGATCAACGTGAGGGTGGTAGTGGTCCTATAGTTGCCGTAGAAAAAGCGAAGCGCTTAGGGAAACTGTTTTCCCCGGTTTGTGTTAAGGCATAGTGCATAGGAGCATCGGTGCATTTCGGTGGAGATTCCGGATCCCTGCTGCACCAAGAAGTGTCTTGTCTGTCTTTCTCCTAGGGGATAGGATATAATTGGAAGATCCCTCCCTACCAAAAATCATGGGGTCATTATGTCATGTCAGGCTGCTATCTTTGATTTTCATCCATATATCAGTCCCTTGTCTAGAAGTTAATGGTGCCAATGTTTGCGACAATTGAAAAGGGATACTTATATCGTGATAGAACAATATCTCTCATTTCTGAGGGTCTCAAACTCTCTTCTTGACGTTCTATTCTTTTATGATCTTCTTCCACTCGTGGTATTTTCTGCGCGGTGGATAGTATTGTGCATTGTAGTTTCAAGTGTGGCGCATATTATTTGATCTATCCAGCGCATGGGGTGGTGACCTCTGGGTCTCTTACCCTCAATTTTACCTATTATTTTGATAGAACAATATAGATTGATTAAGAGTATTTGTAACCAACAAGGTGTATGACACACAAAATGGAAAAATCGAAAGAATTGCTAGAGAGAAATTCGTAAGATCTACCTACTCATTTGGATTCAAGAGCGAATGATAGTCTTCGTCTGAATAGTGATAGTCGTGTTTTATTAACGAAAAAATAGAGTTAACTCAGTTTGATAAGCAAATATAAAGGACGATGTAAAATAAGAGCAGTTGTTTATATTCGCACGCGTCTAATTATATCGCGGAATAAATCAAGAATCGCCTTGACATTGGCTCGTAACAGCTGCGGACCTCACCGCGTCTCGGCTTGTTCACTAAAATACGCAGATGCGTAGTCAACATGTAATTTTTGCTTTTATAACATTTTTGAATTAATCAATAGCAATGAAGAACGGGTAAACACGTTTTCGTTGAGTAAACTGGACTGGTGTTTGGTATGAAGCGTACTATATATACGATGAGTAACGTACTAGAACGTTTAGCTAAGTACTATCACCAATTTCTACCATCAAGCAGTGCGCAACAATTAGCACTACGGTCGTCTGATTTAACCAACACAATGGTCATAAAATTTGTGAGATCATGAACTCTTATATCTGGCTCGGGGTGGTGACCACTGACGCGGTTTTTTGTACTTGTAACATATCAGTTTTAATTTTATTCGTAAAACATGTCGATTACCATCTGGTCAGTGTTACAGTTGCCTCAAGATCTCTTACTGCTTATTATGTATTCGTAATTAGTAACTCAAAATGCAAATATATTTGTAAATGGAAACTTCATTAAATATACAATAATATATATGCAATTATAATGATTTATAGGTCAATAGAAGAACGGCATTTTTAGGCCTCCTGTACGATTACCGATGATCTGGTAAAAGTTACGGGAGCCCACTGGATGAGGCGGCAGGCGACCAATCTTTGTAGCAACCAGGAGACCTATGTACGTCCAGCTGTGTATGAATATTGGCTGAAACGATAAGATTATATTTGCAAATAGTAATAGGGCGCTACTATACTAAAATAGTACTACGGAGAAATACTTGAGAAATAATACCGTTGGTTATGTCAGGGAATTTGCTGTCAAGGCGTTCTTATTTTTATTAATTTAAAAATTTCTTAATATCAAATTATTATTTATCAATTTGATTTTTTTAATCCGATTTTATTTTATTTTACTTCCTACTGTTAAATAGTGTAACTAACTCAAAATAAAACAACTAGTATGTTTACTACAGATAATTTGTTTGCCTTGAAACAGGTTGACATTGAAAATGTAGGTAGTCGTACTTTTTGTCTCCGCATTCCATTTGATGCACTTTCATACTCCTGGACTATGTTTATTGTGCAGATTAAATATGTGCCATAGTGCGTCGAGTACGGGTAAACAATGATAAAAGAACAGGAGTTGGGACCGAGAAGCATGTTGCCCGACAATGGGCGACGCGGTTTCATACAGTAATCTTGTAAGAACCGTAATTTGTCACCGTCAATCCGCGATTTAAACGCTATTTATAAATGTAATGTTCGTACAAAGAGTTAGGACAATTCGTTGCCATGGCGTCAGCGTTTTATTCCTCCCAGCCGGCTGGTGACGTGTGCCGTGCGTATCCACTGGCAGTACGCCAACGTCACGACGAACAGCCGGCCGTCTGTCAATATCATTGTTATCTATCTCAATGCCCCACCGCGCTAGTAGTTTTAGATAAAAACGCATTTGTACATTGTGTGTATGCTATGAATTTTAACATTGTGTAAAGTACCCACATTGTACGATGTGTACTTTAGTAAATTCTGTACATGCAGTATATTTTGTACATTTGACTATACTTATATAACTTAATTTGATGGAAAATATAGCTTGAAACCATAACAAGTCATGCCAAGCAACATCCAAAGTCAAACAATAGGAAAAGATTAATTTAATCGTTTATGTTCACAATGAAACATCCCAACGGCAAATGACATTGCAGCTGTCAATCAAACTATTGATACCGTGGCCAAAGCCACCTACGAAGTTAATTTATTGTATAGTCGTTAGATAGATATGTGTTGGATTTTTAAATTAACTTACTCTAGACCAATAAGATTTGTATAAATAAATAACTAACCTCTAATGCTTTTGAACGCAATATCGCTATCTGTTTTTCATCAAGGTTTATTATTATTAATTGTTAATTAGGTATTATCCAATGTTATTTATAGGTTATAAACCCATCGCCGAACACTGGACACAAATATTAGAATATTTTTTGAATAAAAATTGAAAAGCAATCCATTAGGATTATTCAATCGTGATTTTTTATTAGGTATCATCCTCTGCTATTTCATCTCATGTATGCCAAATAACTGTGTTCTGTTTGATAACAGTACTATAAGCTAGTCAAGGGTAGAAGTGAGTACAGTAATTTAGTTTACAACACACTGTAAATACCACTTGATGTCCTCAAATCAGTGGAACAAAAGTCACGGAAGGCGGCGTCAGTCAACTAACATGAACATGCGAGGACGTCCTGTTTGTATGCAATTACAACAATTATGTCAGTGTTTCGATAAGTGACTAAAGTTTAACAGGATATTTAAGTAATTTTGTTTACTTTCAGACAAGCTGGTTCGCCAAACAACATTGGACAAGCTGTGGAACAAGCAAGCTGGATCCATTCCGGTGCTCATCTCCATTTTAGAAGTAAGCTTGTTATCATCAACTTCCTATGGAATGTCCGAAATACTTTGTATTTTTATTATTACAAATGGACCACATTTTTCAAGTTTTTTTTTTTTTAATTTAATTAAAGAATGCAAACGAGTAAGCGGTTCACCTTATGTTAAATAACCGCTACCCATAGACATTTGCAACAAACTGGTTAGTTGTTAATCCGTTGCCTGCTTTTATTTTAAAGAAAGCAAGGGATGAACAGGAGAAGGTAAAGATAAAAAGAAAACGCAGAAGCATAAAGTTAATGTCTGTTTTCTGGGAGATCGTGATATTTGAAAGGTATAGCCGGCACCTTCGTGCAACGGATGTTGTTGCGGGCTCTACCATTGTTAAATATGCTTAGAATCTCATGTAGATTGAATAATAAAAGTAATGTAAAAGTCCCTAACTTACAGTATTTATAAACATATATGAATATGTATATTGAGAGAAGTTTTAAAGAAAACTATCAATAGAATCATTAACTGAATTACAGAACACAAGAGATCCTGCAACATCCACCTACATAACGTCGATTTTAAGAGAAACGCTATGTCTGAAGCAAGGAAAGGGAAAGAAGAATATAGGTAACTCCAATTTATCTAATTCATTATTCGTCTATGTTCAATTATTACTACTACATCACAAGAAGAACATCCTTAAAAAAGTATTTATGTCTATTGTTAAGAAATTTACATAAAATATATAAATATTTTATGTAAATTTCTTAACTTTTGTCGCCTAGTTACTTCCATGTTAAATATATTTTTGTAAAGTGGTTACGATGGGTAACGGCATTTGCTTTAGTACATTTGACATCAGATAATAAAATATAATAGTTGCATTTATTTTATAAAGTATTAATGTATTACTTGGGCGTCAGTTGCAAATGAAACTCAAGGAAATAAGAAGAAAGAACCAAAAAAGAATGGCAAAGAGAATAAACCACCGTTAATCAAAAAGGGTATGTCCACAAATGTGGCCGTATGATCGTTTAGTTTTGTGTATTTCTTAATTCTGTTTAACTCGGCTATTGCTTAAAAAAAACATTCTACATTATTAAGTATGCACGACTATATTTACTTACCACATTAGAATCTCAGGGAGCATTGCCAATCACCTTTCTCCTCTTCTCCTTTGGAACGAGTGACATTTGAGGCATGCTTGCAACGATTGCTTAACACTGGACCAATTGCAAGCTGACCTTGTTCTAGTGATGTATGTGGCTCATGTTCTCAACCGACACAATGCAAATTAACATTCTCACGTTTGTATTGCGAATGGCACGCAAAGCTTACACTAATACAATTATTAATTCATCTGCAATTTCTCCAGTAACAATAATATTTTACCTTTATATTGTTTTTTAAATGTAGTTTTAATGTTTCCTAATAATTTCCAAGACAGTACTCTGAGAGCAACAGCTCTCAGAGTACTGTCTTGGAAATTATCAAAACAAACATCGATTGTGTCATAATAATCCTTGCACGTTAACGAAGTATAAAGTAATATAAGTTTTGCGATGTCTCTTGAGTGTGATCATTTTGTGTGTGGCCATTTTATTTACCTAACACATAATTATTTTATTTAATTGTTTTTCAGCAAACAATATTGCAAGACAGCAATGTACACAACACTTAATCTCCGTCAACGGTACTCAAGTTATACTTCGGACCTTAATCAATATACAGTGCAAGCGGGATAGTAATGTGGGTACAGAGTTAATGGTTCAGGATCTGATATGGATTATAGCTGCCGTGGCACCAAAAGGTCAGGACCAGTTTTTTTAAAATGATTTTGTTTAAAATGTATAAAGTTTTATGCGTGGTAAAATTAAATTTGATAACAAATTGATTAAAATTAATTTGTAAGAATAAATAAATACTTGCTCACGCCCGTCATCCAGAGGGGTAGGCAGAGATCATGGATTTCCATTTGGCGTGATCCTGGCACACCTCTCTCGCTTCTAAATTCATCCATCTACGCATGCATGCTAGTCGGATGTGGGTGCTCCTTATATCGCCCTTTTTTTAGTCAGCCACTCTGATCGATATATGTTATCCCTTCTATACCAACACTGCCACTCACTATAATACCACTCATATAAATTTGTTTCGTTACTCTCCTCATGCAGTATTGTGTTGGAGACTAATATCACAATTGAATCTGGGCAACGTTATCTAAACTCAATGGGGAAGCGCACACAACCTGATGATTGAGGCTGAATTCTCCAACAACTTTCGGATTTCGTGCAGTGGTATAGGCCCCGACTTACGTACTGTAGGACTTTACTTTGTGTAATTTATTTCATCACCACTGCTCCAAAAACGGTGAAGTAAAACATCGTGAGGAAATCGGCATATCCTAGAACCCTCAAATTCGAACACATGTGACATGAACCAACCCGCACTGGTCCAGCGTCATGGGTTAAAGCCCCTCCTTTTTTCAGAGAGGAGGCCTATGTCCCTGCAGTGGAAACGTACTAAAAAGGCTGATTATCATTATTATTTCAGATTCTTATTAAAACTACTAATTTACAAATTCAATGGCAAACTTTGAGCTTCATTGTGAACCACAAATTTTCTTTAAGAAGCAAACATTTTTTACTTTCTTTTTATTCTTTTCTTTAGAAGTGTGTGGGGTGATTTTTTTTGTTGTAAGCTTATATTTTTGTCAAATTAAAGTATTTTCAAATTAAATTTCAGATCCCAAGTTTGCGGTGAAAGTGAGAATGATCGGTTGTGTCAGAACAATGCATTTGATATTCAAAGGGCATTATACAGACAACAAACTAATATTTCCGCTTTTAGTAATTATAAAGCAACTATCAAAAAATGGTATGTATCATAAAAATTTGGTATACTTACTGTATTTGTTTAATTCAACTAAAACTCATTCTTTTGTGTCTAATTATCATAATATAGTATAGTTTTTCCCCTCTACGGGAGAAAAAGTGTAGTAACGTTCTTAGAATTGACTATTGATGTCTATTGATGTTATATGGGGCAAACGAACAGTGTTAATTTTAAGTGATCAGAAGAATCACGTCCAGGGGAACTGCCGATGCGTTTCTGGCCTTTAAGAACGGGTTATGTTCTGTGTTTGAAGGATGGATTCGCATTGATTTGAAAATACCGTTGGAGACTGTACGTACCTTGGATATCATTTCTCAAAGCAAGCAGCAGCGCTATACAAACAGTTGTGGATTGCCACTTATCATAATGGTGTGGATGGGAGGTAGTGCGTGCCGTTAAATATGTTTAAATAAATATGTAATTATAAAGAAATGACGTCATTAGAGTCAAGCAATAGATTATTTCCTTACAGCAGTAACAACGTCGATCCTCATCCGCGACGGCATCATCGCCACGTACGAGCGCGTGCTGGTGACGCTCGGCTACATCCCCACCGCAAGGCTCCGCCTCTGTCTCGACGCAATCGACTATTTCAGCAAAAACAGTAAGAATACTAATTTAACTCTTACTCTATGAAATCACACTTCTAATTCTGGACTAAGACTATGTGATCACAAAGATTCTGGCTAAATTAAATGTACTATCTAAATCATTGATATTCTCTTAAAGTGCACGAAGTAAGCGTTGGAATTAAACAGATTTTTAGTATTTAATTGTTTTTATTTAATTTTTTGTTAGGTTAGGTTAGGTTAGCGTTAAAAAGGTAAGCGTCAACTATATCTTGGTTACCATATCAAAAGACACACTATGACAATTTTTCTCTTTCTCATGCAATGAGGAAGTATAAATAATTAAAAATATTTTTCATATTTATTAAGGAGTTACCGCTACCTCTAGTTAATTAGAAATAAAAATTAAACTTTTAATGGTTATCTTACAGAGGTATGCTGTATGCAAATTGTCAAGACTGGTCTCAGTGGAGTTCTACTCAGAGTATTCGACCGATGGGACCGCTACGAAGGTCGTATGAGGCTCAAGATTTGCGCACATATTTTGCAAACGCTACAGCATCTTTGTAATATAAGTAAGTATAATGTTTTATAATAACTGAAATTATACAAATTTATGTTGCAAAACCAAGTGACAGTGTTAGTACAGGGGACATCTTAGATGAATTTATATCGACCATACATACATACATAGATATGTACTATACATAATCGTTACTTGTTAATGCTGAGATCAAGAGTTATTCTTCATGATCATTTATCATCAGAAGCAGGTCGTCGAGCACTGTGCACGAAGAAACACGTACAAGTTCTCCATCGCTTCTGCTCACACTGTCCAGACGAACCGGAATTCGACGGTCTGTTAGCGCGTGTGTGCTCTGTCATCACACTTTGTCTCAAGCACCAAGCTTTGCCGGTACCAACAACAAGTCCTGCTACCTTTAACTTGAACCCTATACTAAAAGGTAAAATTTATAAATCCTTAAGGTATTTTTCATTCATTATTTCGTTATATTTTTTCCTTATCACTTTTTACTTTTTTAAGAATTAATTTCTGCTTGTTTTAAATTAATTGAACTAACTGGATTTAAATATGAATAAATATTACTTAATCTATGAACATACATATGGTGGTACACCTACATGGGACATAATGCTATTAACTTCACAAACTCTTAAATGAGTGTAATATAATTTTAACAACTGATCATGATTTAAATTAAAAAGACTAGCAAAAACGCTGTAGACAAGTAATATTAATAAAATAATTATCAATCTTTATTTTATGTCTACCGATAATTAAAGAAAAAAAAACATTTACAGGAACAAATGCCTCATGGCCATGCCACGAAGATGAAGATGAAGGTGCAAATTCTGACACAAAAACTGTAAATTCTGACGTGGATGATGATGAACCTGACCCAGACCTTGAGGGTATGGAAGACATTCCAGACATTGATATCGATGAACCTGAATTAAAACCTGAAAAAAGCATTGACATAGAAAAAGCAAACATTAAAACTGGTGAAAGTATACAAAATTCACTTTGGATTAGTCCTAATGAGAGAGATATAGAAGACTTAAAAAGGTATGTAAACGATAAATATTGTGATTTAGATACCTTAAAATTATTATTTATTTAAAAAAATACTTTTATTATCCCTTTTTAATTTCTTTTCAGATACTACATTTACTTTAAAGAATTTGGATCATATAATAGACAATTAAAACTAGTAAAGAGTCGCACTAGCTCGAGAGGTTCCATATTAGAAGAATTTTTAAACACATCTAGCTGTAGCAAAAATATACCATCATCTATGAGTCTCTCACTGTGTTCAGTACTGAGTAATACAGATTACGAGCGTGTTTCGGAATCTCCACACACTACCTCATTATTTCTCTGTTGCAATAAAATTCAAGAGACTAGTTGTAAGTAATCCATTAGATGACATAAACACTTGATTATAAAACCATAAAACGTATATTTTTATGTCAGAGAATTTCTTTCTATTTGTTTTAGTTTTAGTCGTTTCAGTTTAAATTATTCCATTATACGTCTCTCATAACGAGTAAACTAAACCAGTGCTATATTCCATATTTTCAGTTATCTATTATTCCTTATTCCTTTGCATTGCAGCCTTAACGTCTTGCACTTCCCTGAAAATTCATAAAGAAGTATCAAAATACAGTATGTTTCAAACTGTTTACTCGATAATTGCATCAAAAGTACGGAGTGTTATACCTTTCGTCAAAGTTGCTTACCCGGACATGACCGGTGGTCAAAGCCATAATCACCCAGAACCGCTGAATAAAATGGAAAGAGCTGCTTGCCGGTATTAAATTTTTACTACCAAATTACTGTAACTAATTTACATATGTACAACATCTATTATTTCTCCAGGACTAAACTACTATCATGTGTAGACAAAGCTATCAATCCAGAATCATATTTGAACGAAGTTGTATATGATTTGGATCAATTGTGTAGTGCAGCCGCAACAGAAAACACATCTCAGAAAAGGTAAGAAATATTTATGTCTTTCCTTATCCTTTCTCTTATCGACATACATAGTAATCATTTGTAAAAATTTTAGTACAGATTATACTCTACTGACAAATACAGATGAGCAAGAAGTTTCAAAAGCTAATACTTTTCCAACGCGTTTGAGTTTCGAGTCAAGATTTGAATCTGGAAATCTGAGAAAAGCTATTCAGGTAATGCAGCTATCAAATAAAAATCTTTGTTTAATTCTAAAATATAACGATAAAGAATATTTTCAGGTAGGTCCAAGAGAATATGAATTGATTCTGATGCCGGATGTGAATTCCAATA
>JWHW01030537.1:67098-81330 GCA_000931545.1 Papilio glaucus | reverse complement strand
AATGGTAATTAAATATGATATCTCTTCTTATTTTATTTAGTTCCATACAATGGAAATCAGATTATAAGATAAAAAATAGTTTTATTTTAAGATTAAGAATAACGCTACCTAGTTCAAAAAACAAATTTGATTAACTTAACTTCGCATTCGCATTTTTAGTTTTACAATTATTTTTAAGCTTAAAATTTGAAATATAGTATTAATATTTTCAGACCCGTATTTTACAATGGAGTTTACAACTGCCCATTGGAACGTATCTAAGAGCAGAGCCTCTTTGTTACTCACTGAACAACAACGAAGTTCCGTTGCTGACAATTACAGCGGATGACTGCACCGCCAACCCTATCGTCGTATGTACAACAGTTTTTTTTTTATAAATAGCACTAGATATTTTAATTCTCCATATAATATATGTATACTTATTATCCAACGAAATTTTTTATGAAAGAATATTTTACATAAATGTAAGCAGGAAAAAAATATTTACAAGTTTTTGAACCTAAAGAAGTTTTCCACTTTAACGTGCAGTCCTACGACTGATAGTCTTTTGTGAGTGCATAAAAAAGTAGATATAAAGGGATGGGAAAAGGATGAAGCACCTCACTCGTTCTGATGATATACTTCTATTATCTGTAATAGAAGTATAAATAGGCTTTGCGCCTGTACTCCGTGACGTCGTGGTACTACTCTTGCTACTGTTGACTCTAGCACTGTTAAAATTCTTTTGGATTTTCATGATCCGTTTAAAATCAAGTAAACCGCTTGTTAGTTTTCCCACATTTTCCAATGAACATCTAATAATTATTATTTATAAAGGACCGTGAGATAATATTCCTGACGGCCCGCGTGCACCCCGGGGAAAGCAACGCGTCCTGGGTGATGGACGGCACGCTGCGCTGCCTGCTCAGTGACACCCCGCCCGCCGCCGCGCTGCGCTCCAAGTACGTCTTCAAGATCGTGCCCATGCTCAACGTTGAAGGTGTCATCAACGGCTGGTAAGTCTAATCTTTACTCTCTTCCTTATATAAGAGATATAAATGCAAAAAGTCTTCTTTTAACTTTGTCTTTTGACTTTTTCTCATAATTCCACAATAACTAATCGTAGTACTGAAATTATTTATCATTGTAATTGACTATTATTTTTATCATATTATCGTTTTCTAGTTTCTAAAAAAACTAAAAATTACATCAAAAACACAATGAAATGATAGAGGACTTAATAAGTGGGTAGAATATATTTTGCTTCTATAGTGGTTGTATGTTCATAAATACATTTGTCTTAATGTTGGAATACATTTAAATATTGTGTTTTTCTCAGTAGACTTGTATTTTCTTTATTTTAATTTCTTTAGTTTAATAAAGAAAATATAGTAAGACTACATAAACTTGCAACTATATATTCTTTAAATCTTTTCATCTATTATTTGGCATCTCATGATCTGTTATATACATATGATAAAACGTAAACGATCGTTTTATTTGTTATACTGACAATTACAAAACAAGACTATTCAGGACGAACTGCTGTTGGTTTCAAATTTCAATTCGTATGCAAAGGAAAAGTAAAAAAAATATGCCGCGGCTAAAAATTAATTCGTCAATGACTTGAAGACCTCAATGTTCATTTTTATTACTCAATTTAAATTATAAAAAATCTGCTTTAGTTTTTCGTTACTTTATTCTATTAAATATTTTAATATATTTGTAAAAAAAAAAAATTCAATCATTTTTGTCCCAGTGAGGAATATAATTTCTTTAATTATAGGTTTGATTACAATTATAATAGAAAACATGTTTAATTCAAAACAATCTTCTTGGGGTTCTTATAAATGAAACAAAAGGTTCGTACAATTTTTATATTTATAAACTTACTACATCGCCTATTGTTAACATTATACTTATCTAGGTTCGTCACGTATTGTAAACATAATCTTAAATCACTAATCCGAATGATATGTCCAGACCAATAATAATTAGCGTCAATTTTCTTATATAAAACTACGTTTTACGGTTAAATGAAAATACCGGAGATCTAACGCGCACTATTTTTTTGACATGAGTGAAGTGCATGCTCGTCACGTCTACCGCGGGTACCTCCCGCCGCTGGGTCTGAAGGCGGTGGCGAGTCGCGCACGAGTCGCCAGCACCTTCACGCATCTACCACCCTAACACCTTAAAATTCCCGACATATTGAAAGAATACTTAAATTAGTAATAAATCTCATTTACATTTATGTAATATGGATTTACCAATGCGTAAATGCATTTTTAATGAAGCAAGCTAAAGTCTTAATAATGCTCTACACGCGCGCCGTTTAATATGAATAATACTTTTGGTAGAGGATATAACTAATTGCCGTGAATAGTTTACACTAGGGCCGTCGAGTCGGACGCTAGAAGCGCGGGGGGGCCAGCATGCCGCTGGCGTGGACGGAGTGCTCGGTGGCGTCCGGCTCGGCGNNNCTCGCCCGCCTCGCTCGCTTCGCGCCCATCCTGGGTCAGGTACGCCGACGCGTCGTCGCCGACCATGCCCTCCTCGTTGTCATACGGACCCTGCGTCGGCTCCTCCTTGTCCTGCTCCTGTTCGTGGCTGCGCGCGTCGGCCGCTCGCGAGTAGTGCGAGTCTATCTGCGGCGATGACTTGGCGGGCGAGCCGGACTTTAGGTGCGGCGAGCGGAGACCGTCGAGTGAAGAAGGCTGGAGCTTGTCGAAGAGCACGCTGATATTGAAGTGCGTGGGCAGGTGCTCGGAGCGCGGCGGCGGCGGCGAGGACGAGGTGAGCGGGTGCGCCGTCGTCGTCGTCGTCAGGGACAGCGGTTTTCTATCGGACACACACAGAACACGACCCTCACGTGATGCTAATATTCCTTACCTCCTTAAATACGTCCTAATTAAAGGACGATTTAAGGCAAGCTTTACCCAAAATATGAAACACATAAACACTCTGGTTAGATACCAAGCAAAGCCCCCTTCACCCACCCACCAAATGATTGTAAATTTTAAAAAATCCCACGACTCTAATCAATGAAATTATAAGAAAACAAATGAAAAGTATAAGCCAATATCTTGGGTGTAGGGATCTTGTTTGGTGGTTGGGTTGTACGCAGAGGCCTAAACCCGCAGCACGCGCGCTTCGGACACCGTTATATTAACCGGTAGTAATAAAACAATTCTACATCTAAAATGTTAGCACACAAACTACTTGGTGTTTAATCGAGAGCTAGTAACTACGGCCCGGTATTAGAGAGTTATGTCGTCCTGTTGACATTATTTTCGGAAGCGGTGCGATGATGTCTGTGCGGGGTGGAGCGCGCGGCGGCGGGGGCGGGCCCCCGGGATGCTGGCATCTCACCTGGCATATTACCCCTGCGCCGAAGACACGGGGATGGAGCCGTAGTTGTAGTAGTAGCAGCGCGTCTGCTCGCAGATGAAGTCCTTGATCTCTCCACAGTGCTGCGGTTCCCAGTGGAAGTCGGGCTGCTTGAGCGCCACACAGCCGTTCGCCATCACGTGCTCAGTCCTGGAATACCTATAATGTTTCAATTTTGTTTAAACTAACTAGATAATTAAACTTTATAGCTTAAAGTTGACGTATGAATATTATATTATTCTTTTTATTATATCGCCCTTCTTTAGTATGTCACTAATCTGATTGATATAAGTTATCCTTGAACATCCCCATCCCCTGCCAACGCTGCCACTCACTTTTACAACCTAAATTTGTTTCGTTACTCTCTCTTCATTCATCCTTTCACCGTAGCATACCTTTCTCAATTCTACTCACAACATCATCTTTTAAGAACACTATTCCCTTATAACGCTATTTTTAATCTTATTATTCAACGAGTACCCGTAACAGAGCGACCGAGATAAATGCTTCCCTCGCCCATTGCATATAATAATACAACTTTTAGTCGTAGAAATGGATCAACTAATCCATCTCTTAGACCGATGATCTGGCAAAGGTTGCGGGAGTCCAGTGGATGAGTGCGGCAAGGGACTGATTTGTGTGATGATGATGAGACGTACCCATGCCTGGCGGTGCGCTGGGGTGCGGTGCTGCCCTGCGGCAAGTCGACGGGGTCCATACTGTCGTCGGAGTGCTGGTAGGGGGTCACGCTGCTCATTCGCCGCATATAGTTGAAGGTAGCATTGAACGGCAGACCCGTGCTCATCCACAAGTACATGTCTGTGCCCAAATTATTCCCAGACGTCCAGAAATCATATTTGTTGTACCCTGAAAATATTATTAAAGTTTCAGCTTAAAACAAAATTATAATTATTCTTTTAGATAATGTTAAAAAATATGTGACAACGAAGGAAGCCAGGCAAGTTCATTTTGTGGCCATCTTTTTAATACTAGGAAAACTCAATCATAGTCTTTTATAAGAATGTATTTTTATGCAGTTACACATAGTAAAATCAAAATTAGAAAAATAAGTCGTTATCCTTTTCATATTAACTCAGTCAAAAAAATGTATACCGCTGTTTCAAATATTAAATCTGTCGAAACGTACGTAAACGTACAAAGCCTACTACTTTATCACGGCCAAAAATATCAAACAACGAATATCCGAATATCTAATCTTGATTTTCAATACAAGTTATACCTAAATCTGCAATATATTTATTTAAATATAATTACTATAAAATCTAACCTGCATTCAAAAGATACGTAGTTATCGAGTCTGCTTTTTCTTTCGTTTCAAAAGATGCCAACTGCAGGCCCAAAGATCTGAAAGCAAAAATATTTTAGATACATAAATTACGAGTTCCGATAATGTTGAGCTCATTCTGTTTCATGATTTAAATGAACTGTAGTCAAATGCCTATTTATATCTGCTCGTTGTTTATAATTTCCGTTCTCATAATAAAGTTCCGTGTTGTGTAAGATCTCATAAAGGATATAAAATTATAAACAGGTTTTTTATATGTACTAGTCACAAGTCATTGACTTGCATATGATATTGAACGTGGGAATGAACGGTGTGCCAAGCAGCTGGCTCGGTGTGACAGGGGCCACTTAAGCTAGTACGTCGGATCTAAATACGCGATTTAACTAAATAGCTGTTTCAGCTAATCGCGGCTATAGACCCTAGCGGAGGCTCCACGGCGAAGCCTGTTTATCGCGGAGCAATTTGTTTGCTACAGCCTGCAACGGGACGAGGTGCATTCCATGAATGAATAAAAAACCTTTCGGAGTCCCGTATCGATTATACTCGGATTGTAGTGATATTAGTAGAACCCATGTCGCTTAATAAATTCAATGGCAATCTATACATTAATACACGAAGAGAGAAACAATTACATACGTTAAAAATATCGCATATAAAATGCATTACCAAACTAAAAAGCGCACTAAACTCATTCGAAATTCAAGCACGCAAGCGAACTACTTACGAATGGTAACGTCACGCGTCGCGCTCGTTACGAATGCGTTATGGCACAATAATTGTAGTTCCCATTGAGGTATCCCACCATCGTATATCGACATATTTTTACCCCATAACTGTTACGATGTTTATGTCGCTGTAGCATAAGTATTCACGCGACGTTGGCGCGTCCAGTTTTTGAGAACATGCTATAAATTTTGCACGATGTATCTCAATGGGAGGTTTTCTTTTTAAAATCGTACGCTTACTACAATTAATTGAATAAATATTCAGTTTATATATATTTAAGTTATATATGTATTAAAATACTGAGGTGATTTTCGACTTGACGGGCCTTGACCATTTGAATAGCGAGAGCTTATTATGTACGCGTATAAAACGATTTAGTACAAAGTTATCTTCCACTAATTTACACCTTAACCTTTGGATAAGAACATACTAAGCTTATTAAAAAGCTAGCATTGATTGTTCTCCGATTTCCACCGAGGTTATTCCGTTGACAAACAGATGTGTGAATTTACTTAAATATTCTTCTTCCAAGCAATATTTTAGATCTAAAACTACAACAAAGTAAGATGTGACCTCTGTTGTTTTAGATTCGATCGGTTTTATTCCAGGCTATACAATTTATATTTAAACGCGAATAACACCTCGTTTACTGTTAACCTCTTTTTATTATGCCCTACTACTAAAGCTGACGAGGGGCGATCAATTGGATCGTTATCTCTGAACTGACTCGACGCAATGTATGACACGTCGTTAGGAAGAACTTATCGTGTCGCCCCTGCTCGACTACTGTACCAAATTGCATATACATTATTTAAACGCGCTTTGCTGACATCAGTTTCAAATTGCTTGACATTCGATTTTAATTTGATTCTCAGATCGAGGGATATATCTCAAGCGGTTACAACAAAAGGGATGCATTTAAGTATCACTATTGTGCTCACTCAGGTGACGGCTAACAATGGGAACCGTAAATATGTAGGTCGTGCCAGTACCGAGATCGAAGGACGTCGTGACTGGGCAAAGGCGACTGACCTCCGCCAACCCTTGGATTTACACGTGGCCGACCCCGCCATCACGAACTCGACATTACGTAAACGGTCATAACAAGCGTCATTCGAACTTGCCATCGCTAGATTCCCACGTCAGAGTAAGAATGAAACAATAGTAGAACGAGTAATAATTTACGATTAGACGCATTCCATTCACGGCTTCAATTTACAACTCGGCCCTCATGCCTTGGTCGCGTTCCGTGGGAACGGTGCGCCAATAAAGCCGGGAGGCCGGCATTAAATAGTATGAATGGCTCGCGGAAGCGGCTCACCGAGGTGCCGATATTGTTCTCGAGTTTTCCCAGAACCAATAACGGTAATGTAAATGTCCCCAAGCTTCCGGGTCTCGGCGGTCCGCAGCGATGTTAACGTCCAGCGCGACTTGCTAATGCCAACATCTGAACAGGATAGAAACGATATCTCGAATAAGCTGCGAGTCACGACCTAACTATTAAATCGAGATGGAACGTTGCCCGCGGCGACGATGATACCATCTTAGTCATAAGAGAGTCATAAGACGTCCGACTTACCGGCTCTGATAAGCCTCGCGTCTGTATCGTACTTTAAGATAACATACCTGCAGTACTGGTACGCTAGGAAGTAGTTGAGCTCTGGGCTGTACGGGTTCATCCTGGATATGAAATACTGCACGCCATCCAGTTGTATCGTTGTTATCCTTTGAGCTGAAACAATAAAAAAAACTTGTTTTACTATCGTGCATGTTACTCTTATTACAAAAAAAATTGAAACCGCAAAAGAATTACGTGTAGTTGCTCCCGCTTAATCGTTATAAATTATTTCGTGTTGAAGGCAAAAAATTGCAAGGACGGTACGAGTCACTAACCGGTGATTATCATTCATTACTAGTTGACTTGAATAGGTGACGTCACTGTGCTTAATCTAATTTAAACTCACGGATTTTGTGAACAAACCAATCATGAAAACCAAATTTTTAATTTTCTTGATTTATGTACTCGAGTGAAGGTATATATAGGCTTAAATCATTATTTAAGCTACCTTGTAAACCAAAAAAGAAATAAATATAATCCGCCAAGATATGTAATAAACCAAGCTCTTAGAATTTTTTTTCATAATCATTAATCTAGTCACGAATAAAGTGAAGTGAATTTAGATTATTTATTTTATATCCCAAGTGCATTACATTAACACTTGTCGAAACCAGCATTTTACCTTGACCTTAAAAGTATTTTAATAAAAAAATGTATTTATCTCAGTGTTGTTGACCGAAAAATTATAAGGAGGTAAATTAATTCAATTATAATGTAACTGAGGAATAGTTTTAAAAATACGTCGACATCTACTAAATACATCGACGTATTTCTTATGCAATGTTCGAAGCTTTCATTTCTATGCATGAGCGAAATGTCCCTCTGAAATTCAATTGTCGGATAAAAATCCGACAATTGAATTTCAAAAACTTTTTCGTGAAATTCATAATTTCACATCAAGACGGTCGTCTGAAAATGCACCTTGGACTTGCACTGCATGCGCGATGCTCTTGCGGTCGGGCCCCCGATATTACGTGCCTAATTAAATCCAATGTCCCGAGCTCGTTGCGGTCAACCGCAGCCCTCATTACTCCATAATTGAATAATCCATCGAAAGCGATACAAAGACACGAAAGAATCAATTTCTAATACCACTGGTAGTTTTTATTTTTATTTACCCGGAATGCGATATTGCGGAGCTGGTCTAGCACTGCGGCGAGTACTGGTTCCCCGTGGGTCATTACACCTCGCCCGAGGGACATTGTCACTTGCGTCGAGAAACATTGACATAGAATACTTATATCGACAAACATTGACATAGACATTCGAATCAAATGATGCTATAACACGTAGAAATTAAATTCTTCCTAAATCATTTTACTATTCACAATTTTTAAGAACCTAATCATTGGAAATTGGATGGTTTACTACACATACATAATTTGTCCGTTCGAAGCGTAAAACATTAGTCGGATGTTTTTTTACGTAATCTTGTAATGTGTTTTTTTAAGAAGGCAATAAAAAGTACAATAGGTCTACAGTCTTTGTACTTCAAAAATAAATGGTAATATCGCGCTGAAGCAAAGCCCCGGTGTCGTCTATTCACAGCATCGCAACTATAAAAGTGCAATGGAATGAACCATTTTCCACGCTCCTACGTTGAAGTCGACGAACTCTAGACGCCACGATTAATAACAGTCACGAAGTCAATTAATACATTGTAATAAAACGTATCCTGTGGCTTCTCTGTGACGCTTATAGATTAACCGGTAGGTACCTGTTCAAGCCAGATATTAATTAGATGACGTTTATCTGAAGATCGGATCCTTAGATTTATATGATATCTTATTATTATAAATGAATGGTATTCGATAGATAATTACTTCAAATTGCGGAAATGCTCTCCAATTTCCTTTATATATAATTAATACCCTTTAAAGTCTTGAAGGCTTAATTGTGAGAATATTGCTAGAATCTCCATACTTATCCATTCGATCCAGACGCCATAGCGACATTCCTATATATTTAGGCGGGTCATAAGTTCCGTCACAAACTTTTAATATTATTAATGATACACTTTTTGTTAATTATTCAGAAATTATATATCACATGAAAGGTAATTAAATGTAGAATACAATGTTATCTACATTATTCCAAATGCCCTGCCCCATTTTGAATAGAGGCATATGCCCTTAAAATCGACGCGGCCGGTCATCGATGGCAGCACGCACCACATTCATTTCTATTTCTGCCGTTGCTTCAACCGAAGAGGCTCCAAATTCAGATGAGGTTTAGCGCAGACATACTCCTCCAAATATTTCCATATCTTGTAGTCCAGTGGGTTTAAATCTGGACTAGAAGAGGGCCAGACTTCATGATCGATAAAGTTGATTCCATGGGCGGTCAACCAGTTTTGCCTGCTTCGTGCCCTATGATCTGGTGCAGAGTCCTGTTGGAATACCCAATGTCTGTTTTCGAACTTTGTTCGAGAAAGAGGTTCGGCTATGTTGGTAAGGACAATATTTTGGAAAACCACGGCACTGGTTTTTACACTTTTTTCACAAAAAAGCACCTCAGTTAAGCCTGAATATGAGACTCCAAGCCAAACCATGAGTGACGAAGGATAATGCCCTCGTTGAACTCTCGGAATACGTGAGCTGGCTTCTTCACTGCTGCGGACATACACTTTATCATTTTCCAAATCCGCCAAGTTCAATCTTAGTGGGAGGTGTTAGTATCTTAGTGTGTCCATATGAAACTGTGGCCAAAATCTTACTGTGCCGACCTCACATAAGTAGGGAAAGGACAGGGAGAAAAAAAAGATATTTATATATAGTGAGGTGCCTGTGTTAACAATGTACATACGCGAATACTTTGTTTTAAGTTTTATGTGACGTCTTTACGAGCAGGAGCCACAAAGATTTGCTACTACTTGATAATAAAACTTTATATGTAAATACGCCTTTTGATGTGCTTACTTACTCTCTTTTTTATAGGAACCTCTATGTAAATATTTTCCTTATTTTTTCAAAAAAAACTTTGTAGTGTTACCTCGTAGTATTGCGTTTGTCCCGAGTACGTTTACTTATAAGAATGGCATAAACATGCTGGTAGTTCCTTGATGATATGAATATTATATACACTTGTTTTGTCTTTTTTATTTTATTTACCACAACCAATTCACTTGCAAGTCTCGGAGTCGCATCGATAGGCTTGCGTCCGTAACGATGACACGTCTATCGCATTCAGCTGAATAAATATGAAATTACGAAGCGATATGGACATAAATGGGGATCGTTAGGGACGCTTAGAAAGTGGTGGGTTACGGGCGGGGAGCGGAGTGCGGAGAGGGAGGTAAAGGAACGTCGGGTCACGTACGTTGCGCGCGCGGCGAATACTGATGCGCCGCCGCTCCGGCCACGTACGAACGCATGCACTAGATCGATCGAGGACACCCGTACGTTGTTTGGACGATAGGTGAATTCGTTAAAATTATAAAATGTTCATTCCTGTTATCGTTTCCGTATTATCTTAGTTTAAAAAATGTTACGTGAATGACAGAGTAACATGCAGCTCTTTACTCTAAGGTCCGGTCGACTGGGTCCACCACACAGAATTCTAGCATTAAGTATTTCTACAATTATCTATATAAAGACAATCACTATCAATACACCTTTTTGTCGTTAAGGATATTTATGGAAGTGGTACGTAGCTTTCTTCCAACTAAGAGTTAAGGTGTATGAATATTAAACCTTTTTTCTCTTTTAAATCGATCGATATCGAGGTATAATAGATATACAATCGCGACCGGTATGGCGAGACACAGGTGCAGTGAACGCGGGTGTCGGGCGCCGCGGGGATATCCGGCTGGCTCATCACCGGACGCGACAGCCCGCGCTAACGGACCACTGACCAAAAGCCACCGGTAACTATCGACCGACAATATACACGTACTTCATATTTAATGTAATGGTTTAGATACGAAGAAAACGTAATATTTGCAATAAATTGATTAAAAAAAATCATTCGAGCAGGTTGATTGAAAGCAAATGATAAGTATAGCATATGTTGTAAACGCTTTGGTATGAGACGTCATGGATGAACGAATATCGACCAGATTGATGACATATTACTGAGAGACGATATTAAAAATACCATTAACCGAATAGCATGTATGTGTAGATGTACGGTTTCAGAAGTGGGAGAGAATCATGAATCAAAAAAAAACAACCGGTACTAATTTCCACAACCCTTATTTAGATATTGGCGATAAGTTATTGATATCAAATCTCTAGTGGTAAACCTAAAGAAATTCTTTAAAAGTAAGCTATAAATAGTGAATATGTTAACAAGTTCTTAATGCTTTTTCTATCATAGCCATATTTTCCAGCAAATTATTTACCATTTCGCAGAATAAATATCCAAAGGCGTGTACATTTTATAAGCAAAGCAATAAAAAGCATTGATAAATATCTCCAGGCGCGATGTTTCTACATCTGAGGTGTTGTAATATTTATGGGTATGATTATAGCTAGGTTTGAATGCCTCGGACGAGAGGGACCCGTGACTAGGAATACTATTTTTAGAGCTGAAGCGCTCGTGTTGCGACCGGTTGCAGGTCGGCTCCCGCGCTCGCCACTTAATGTCTTATTCCATTCCTGCGTAGCCTTCCCCGCGGTCTCTACTGACGGTAATAGTATGCGCATGACCTTTACCAATGATTATGGTGGAAATATAGAATGTATATGTGTAGGAACAAAGAAAAAAAAAAAGTATATTTCTGTATTATTTTCTTCAGTGATGCATGGACTTACTTTTTCACACTCGTATTAAACGTTTCTCATATTATTGTAATGTTTCTGGAGTAATTATAACAGTTTTGCAATATTAAATACTATTATTTTCTTAAGCGTTTTTATGTAACACTAATTCCTTTTTAAACAGATATTTCGTTAAAACATTTAGAATATTATTTCAAACATGGAATAAAACTAATTTTACGGACTTTGTCGCATTTATTTAACATTTTTTGTTGCCGACGTTTCGTCTACTGTACAATGCAAACGTCGGGAACAAAAAACTTAAAATAAACGCGATGAAATCCTTAAAATTAGATTTATTCCAATGTGTAGTATTCGCTTTAATATATGAAATCATTATATGTTTTAAACATAATCTTGGTTTGAAAAAGAAATGGATTTAGCTGGTTTTACAAACACATTTTATATTTGAAATAATCAATTTTTTGTTAAATCGATATAAAAACCCAAGCAGTCTCATCAATATTCCCATACAAACCTTTCGTGACTGAATTCCACGTGGCTGTAATAGTAACGAACACTTCCTTCCATTCAAAAAGGGTTGTAAATCTTTTGGTATAAAGTCTAACAAGATATTGTATTCAATGAATTTTAATAAGCGACTCGCGTAGATCTAGTCAATATACTTCCGGTAGCTTAGCTTGACTCATTGAGTTGGGTTTATTCTATTGTAGTTTTTATATCTGTTTTGCTTAATACGTTTTGCTATAAAATATCCAACGTAAAGAGATAATATAACTAAAAAGTCTTTAAGTGAATTATTTTCTAAAGAATGAGACACTCGACTCTTTAAAAAATCACGGTATCTAATAAATTATTGAGAATTGATCCCTGTCCAAAAATTATTTAGCTATTCGTGTGATTAGTCTCGGACCTATAACATTACGATTACAATCAGGGTTGTTAGGGGAAATGTGATCGTCACGTCACATGTCAGATGAAAACCTCAACTATGATGTTTTCAACCTAATAAACTCGGTTAGAGAACAGCGTTTCCTTCATCTGTTTACTATATTTAGGTGAAAAGACGTGAAAATTTTTAATATCTAATATAATTATCCATTTGATGCACACAATCCATAGTACCCATACTTCGTTTTAGTTGAAATTAAACTAATTTTACGGATTTAACGCCTTAATTTCAATGTTTTTGTTAAAGACGTTTCCAGTACTACAGACTGAGGTGTCTGACGTTTCGATGTCAAAATTGCTGGCTAAGTACCCTCCTGTTTTCAATTATTACTTTTAGTCCGATCTATGCAAAATTCTTATTAGTGTATTTTACAATACAAAACAAATATAAAACCTGCTAGATCTAGACTATAAATTTCCTCGATGTTGCGATGTGAAAGAATATTACACATTAAGCTAAGCCGTAATAGCATACTCTGTTCAGTTGGTATCTTTGTGTATTTGATGGTCTTTTTGTTGCCAATGGTGTTAGTAGATAATGTGTTACTAAGAAGACACTCAGCGTTAAATAATAATAGGTAATGGGCCTACGCCGAAGTGGCTCGGCGCCATGTCGCTTGCATAGCTGCAGTGCACCGCATTGCATAACACAAACCAGTCGGCCGGCGGGCGATGGCGGGCGATGGCGGGCGATGGCGGGCGATGGCGGGTGATGGCGGGTGTGTCTTGACGACTTACGAGTACATCCGCACTCTGTTACAATTACAATACACACGTAACCGCGAACATTAACAAGCTCGAACTTCACCTTGAAAGCATACGAAGCTCCTCGCGTGTCTTACATGAAAGGTTCTGGTTAGAAACATTAGAAATACGTTTGACCATAACCCTCAATACAAACAATCCTTCATCGTGATTTAACCGTGATATACTACGGTCCAGTTTACTAATATTTTTGTAAAACTTTAAATGAAATTTAAAAAATTATATGAAAATACTTCATATGAAACTTAATTTTGGTAAGTTACACTACAGCAAGTTACACTACAAGTTCACACTTATGTAAAGTTTCAGTCGATTCGCATAATGCGTAGCTTATATTCGTAATGAGTAGCTTATATTTAGTGTACCCGTAACCAATAAACAAATCCATAGAGATACAAAGACATAACAATAACAAGGAATAGCGAAATTAAAACAACCAAAAACCTGACATCATCATTACCAACGACACTCCGGGAAAGAAGTTCCCCTTCTAAATCGGCCTTTTAGGCTACAGGCGATTATAATTGAACGGATATACTCGAGAAAACATCACCGTCATCGTCATCACGAACGAATTAGTCCGTCAATAATCGATAGATCTATACTACAACCCTGTATCTTTAAATCCCAGGATTAGAAAAAAATATCCATTTCTAAGTGGGGTCACAAATCAATAGCTTCGTCATTTTTAGAATTACTTATTTAGTATTTCTATGGTTTTCCTTGTTTTTAATGATATTTTTTTAATATAACCAACCGATAACTAACCAATGTAT
>JWHW01030537.1:49262-66379 GCA_000931545.1 Papilio glaucus | reverse complement strand
ATATGAAACTTAATTTTGGTAAGTTACACTACAGCTACAAGTTCACACTTATGTAAAGTTTCAGTCGATTCGCATAATGCTATACCAATGAGTAGCTTATATTTAGTGTACCCGTAACTAATAAATATCCATCCATAGAGATACAAAGACATAACAATAACAAGGAATAGCGAATTTAAAACAATAAAAAACCTGACATCATTATTCATCATTACCAACTACACTCCCGGAAAAGAAGTTCCCCTTCTAAATCGGCCTTTTAGGCTACAGGCGATTATAATTGAACGGATATACTCGAGAAAACATCACCGTCATCATCATCACGATTAATCCGTCAATAATTGATAGATCTACACTATCCCTGTTTCTTAAAACCCCAGGATTAGAAAAAAATATCCATTTATAAGTGGGGTTCCAAATCAATAGCTTCGTCATTATCATTTTTAGAATTACAGTATTTTTTAATATAACCAACCAATAACTATCCAATGTATAATAAACACTACCAATAAAAATGTAATATAACGAACGAACGAAAATATGACTTGAGTGTTAAAGCCAAACTTATCATAATGAATAACATGAACTGTCAGTACAATAAAAATATTGTAAATGCTAAGTCATAAGAACTATAAATTATTGCGAATTATTTTTTTACTCAAGCAACCAATCAAACTGACAGCTGTATATTATATGATCCGTATGATTTAAATTGATTTTTGTGGCTGACGATTATAACTAAGCAAAAAACACACAATTGAATTATCTATTGATCGTCGATAACGAACGTCCGTGGGAAAAGCGAGCGAATGTTCGCGGTCGGCGAATCGCAAAAAAGGGACTGTGATGATGGCGAAGCAGACGAATTCAAGGACGGCGCGGCCCACGGACCCGTCTTTTGACCTCCCCCTTCCCCGCGTTCCCATCCCGTGCGGAATGCACCACCGGACTATTTTTAGTAATCGAACCCGGTACCGGGTCCGGTCCGGCCCACCGAGCCAAACAAACGTTCGCCAGTTCTTACCGTCCCATAGAAATTTCATGTATACCGCGATCGCCATCGATGAGCTCGTGGTCTTTTTCTCATTTTGTCCGTAGGATTTAATGGGCACTTATTAAAGGAAAATGTAAACGTTCCTTATAAGGAGACGGTCGTCATTGTTGGTTTCTTGTTGTACCACCGACAATTTCTTTTTAGCATTTTCGGTCATCTTTGCACATCCCATCGAGAGTTGCCTGCATTACATTTAGACATAAGATATTGTGAAACTAAAACAGATTCAGATTTTTTATTGAATTTAACAGATTCTTGTTATTGGTGTACATTTAAATATAAAAAATGTAGTTCATATTCATCAATTCTTATCACCAGGAAGGCCTGATAATAAGAACAATCTGGAACTAGACCAAAGGTGTAATTGTATGTGGTAATTCCAGATTCTTTTAAAACTTAAGCATTAAGATGTCATAAGCTTTAAGGATAAACCCACTATGTTTGTTGGTCATAGCTTGTTTGTCAAAAAAGGTTCATACTATTAAAGCTGTATCAGAGTATTCGACCATTGTAACGAAAACTTTGAAAATAAGGACTTACTTGGTTCCAAGAATACTTCTGGATTTTTGATTTTACGTTAAAAATAAATGAACACGAGATAAAAATTCCGCGACAGTCACTCAGTCACGGGCTGGATGATGCGCGCCCGAATATGGAAACTGCATCGAATTCAAATAGTAACTTATCAAGAAGGCGGCGTAATGACTTTAGGTTAAGGTTTGGTGAAAAATGTCTTTAGATGAATAAAATAAATTGTATACAAGAACACAATATTATAATTCATTAGCAACACGCCCCAGGTTCGCTCAAGTAGAATATAAAAAGAGAGAAAAAAAGAGCATTCATTCGGTGAAATATTTTTTAAAATCGGTTAATTTGTTTTTGAGTTAAACCGGAACAAACATACAATCTAATCTTTTCTACTTATTATATTAGGATTGATAAATTGTAAACTTACATATTCATAGACACATAAATTCCAACTTTATGAAAGTCCGACACAATCTTAAATTATGGTTATTCTAAGACGCGGCAGCCTCCCTAAAAAAAGGAGAGAAGGTCGTGGCAAGGAGAAATTCCATCCTGTTGTTATTTGATATAATCACCACCTGGCGTGAGCATTATATCGGTGTTAAGTTGTAGGGTTGGAAAAAAAGGGACTCTTGTATAAATTAGATTTAGATACTGTCAGCACTTGACAAATCGGCTTTCGTGCTTAATTAAATGAAAAATAATCTATCACGATAATGTAACCCTAATGGGATAGTCAGATCTAAGTCTCAGTTTATTTAGTTATTGGTTGCATCGATGTCTTTCTTACAACAACTGCTTATCTTGCGATGATAGCGGGAGCGGGTTTGAATCCTTTAATTTCTTATACGTTACTCGCTATTTGCTAACACCGACGTTGTACGCCTATATACCGTATAATGTAGCCATTTCGGCATAAACTCCGTATGACATACGGTAAACACTGATCCCCCTCAATTTTATGTAAACCGAAACCAACAACCAAATCTTTTTACTTTAATTAAAAAGTGAAAAGATTTAGTTGTTTGTTTTGTGTTGTCTCCTATTAAGGAGTAGAGATAAACTCTCATGGACATCTAATAAGACGATCTTTCTTTAAAAAAATAGCAATTAAAAGGTATCGAGGGTAAACGGTAAAGTTTTATTTAGCACTGCACACGTGCCGTCCGTCTGACTGGTAGTCTAAAAGGTACCAACGTATCATAACAGTTAATCATACAATAGAGCTATATTTTTAAAACAAAACGTGTTATGATAACACGTAACGGTGTTATTTATATAGCAGTAGTGTGAATTGTGTTATGCATTGTTACGTTATCAATAATGCAATATTTAACCTTGCGTTAGCATTCACGGAAGACGTGAATGTTTATATTTTTGTAGTTGGTGGTTTCTTTATTCATATTATGAAACAAAATACCCTCGATGTTTCTGTCCGTCTGTAATGACCGGATTTTCATACAGGTTTCATTAAAGAAGTGACTCATGAAGAAATTTGAGATTGATGATTAATGAATAATTTTTGGGGTTGTCGTTAATCTCTCGATATATCGTAAATTTCAGGTGTTGTTGCCCCGCTTCAAATGGCACGCTAATGAAAAGAAGTAGTAGCAATTGAAACAAAGAGTGTATGCGATTATCAAGATAAATATAAAGTGAATAAATACTTTGCGTATTTTTTGTGTAAGATAATTGAAAAATGTTCAATATATCGAGTTAATTTCGCATTTATACCGAATTGAATATGCTATACATCGAATAAGCTTGGAAAAGAAATCGTAAGAGAATATACCATTTTAAGAGTCAATTAGAAAAAGTATCAGCGTGGTTGCGATCGCCCGTTCTAGGCATAGAGCCTGCGGAACTAGCAGCCGCCCGGGGGAATGAACCCCGCACCTGTGCCCCGACCCCCACTGACTCCCATGATCATTTTTTCCTCTCATCCGACTTCCGTTCCACGGTTTTTGCCGACCTGTCGATAGATCTGATAACCGCGGACACGCCTCATTAGCGGAATCGCCGCCCGAGCGTCCGCTCGTTTGGCGATCGTTTAACGTTTCTCAGGCTCCGACGATGTCTTGATGAGATAATTCGTTGCACTCGAGTAAATCTCAGTCCGACAGCGTCGCGGTGTCATTGACATTGAGCTGTTTCCGAGAACGCCGGCAATCTGTGCACTTCGAAAGACGAAATCGTGATTTATTTGAATCTTAAAATGTGTTTCTGTACTCATCACGACTATACTTCAAGGCACTCGTTTATAGGTTATTATACATTATAGTTAAGTATCTAGTACTAGTACTTAGTAATACTAATCTAATATGATATTTAGACAGTTTTGATTGAGATAATTTCTTTTCGTGATTTGTAAATCAAAACGATGTCCATATAGTTTTAATATAATGGTTCTAATTTTTCGATTCGATAACTTTAACTGTTATCGGTTATCAAATAGAACGCAAGCAGTCGGTTGTAAGACGAGCTTTTTTTGTTTTGGACATTGTTTCGATTTCTTTTACCTGCGCGCTGCGAGCCGCGAGCCACTTGAGTAAACACAGGACAAACGCGAAATGCTCCAGCGAACTCTGTCGAATATTTTTAAAGCATACTACACACGTGACGGTCTAGAAAATTGTATTATTTATAGATCATTGTTCAATGTACTTTATTAAAGAAAATAAGTTTGGTTAGAAAGTAAGTTATCTTCAAAAGTTTGCGTCTAGATGTTATAATGAATGACTTCATAAATTTATCATTGAATTAAATTGGCGTTGATCGTATATAAGATTGTTCTTCGTAGCGATAGAAGAGTTTACTTTATATGATTCAACCCCAATTAGGTAACGATGCATAGCAATTAATGGATGGAGCTTATACCCGGTATGACTTCCTGCCAGATGACAGGAAGTTCACCATGCCATGTAGCGACCCGAAAGCATTTTTTGTACAACTTTAGACGAATAATTTTTATCGACTGACTGTCAAACTTAGGATCAGTGCCGTAACAGCTGGGTATTATAACCGCTGGGCACGGAAATTATTTCAATTTTTTTTATGCGTTAATAAATCTGTAAGTATGCAACAGTAACCACCGATCTCTCAATCTTCCTTTAACTATGAATATTAAAATAGTATTACGTACAATAAAATTAAGATCCCACATAAAAAATTCTGTTGATTTTATCTGAATCTATTGGTTTTGATCTGAAATTACACTTGAAACCCCTGAGTTGAAAGTTTCAAGCTAAGCATTAACTTTATTTTTCGATAAATATAAATGCCCTTAGCGTGAAAGGCAATGGTAGTAAGTTGATTGTTCAAAAGAAATCAGTATTGAAGACGTATTGAATTCCATAACCCAAGCAATGTAATTAAAAATATAATGGTTATTTGTAGGGCTGTGCCACAACGAGGCATCGCACTATAATGAAACCTGAACAATGAAGGTCGAGGACCCGTAGGTCACAACAGTGACTTGCAGCGACAACCCGCCCCGGCGTGGGTGACGGAGACTTATGTAATAAATCCTTAAGTTACTAAGAGGTTCCGTGGAACTTCTCAGTAACTTAAGGGCGAGGTAATTTCATTTATTACCGCCACATATAAATTATAATATGTATACAACAATAGGTTAAAATAAAATGGTCAACATTTTAGTAATGGAGACATTTTTGTTAACAATTTAATAGTATCAATGATAGTAGATACTATTAAGAAAAATCAATTACAACTAACAAAGTAGCTGATCATAGCAATATATCTCCTGTCATGGAACCGGGAATCCTTGTCGCTCCAGTACTCACCGGTGTTACCAAAAATAAACTTGCCGATTAAATTTAGCTGCAATAAAGTGCTATGAGATTATAAAAGCGTACCTGATGTGGGCGCGATGGCCGCCGCGAGCAGCAGCAGGCTGGATGCGAGGAAGAGCTGCATGTTGACGATGATGTCGAACGAATACTGGTCGTGATATGTGTGGGCACTCACTGGATTGCGCTCACGCAACACAGGACACTCGGGCACACTGAGCGCGCGCTGCCCGGGACCCCGCTTATAACAGTGACGCGTCCCGCGCGCACCACCGCTGAAACGACGGTCCCGTTCCTACGGCTACCGTGTATAGCGCCACCTACATCGCTGCCTCCTACCGCGAACACTTCATTCGTAACGTTGTTAGCGAGAGATGAAGACGATGCGTCTCCTAGCGGTCGCCGGCGTCGCGGATGTCCGGCGGGCGGCGGGCGAGCGGCGTACTCCGCACGGGAGTTATCTCAAATCGTACCGTACAATAGTTTGCGTTCGCGCTCAATTTGTTCTTGTTGCGGTCGCCGCGAATTCTTCGCTTGTCCAAAGGGTTGTCGTAGTTTTTTCTCGGTGGACGGCGACGCGGCCCGCTTCAAGGGTGTGCCTTTGTTGTATCTCCCATTGAGCATCGCGAACGTCCCGACTGCAATTACTGCATGCGTACTAATTTATTCTTACAACATCTGATGTGTGCTAAGAGAATTCCTTTGAAATTATTTATGGATTCATATGGTGGTGCCAACGATGTGATGCCGACGTGTATTTTAAAGTTATAAGTGACTTAAGAATTTTACAAAATTCTATATGATTTTTTTAATTACATGTTTATATTATAACTCTACTGCAATTTGCTTTTGATTTAAAGAAGTAGAACCAAATGAAATAAGAAAAACTGTTATACTCTAAAATCTCAAGTTTTGAATGTGATAAGTGTCATATTTATCACAAAAGTAAGTAAAATGTATTTGAAGATTAAGGTATCGGTTTCTTGTTTTCATTTTTTTTATGAGGACAAAAAACTAATACGATAAGAATGACTAGTGCTACCTGCAGTAATGAGCAGTCGTTCTAAAATTTGTGTCAGGTTTAACCTCATTTTCCGTCACATTCAGTCCGGTCAAGTTGCACGAAAAATAACAAAACTTCCAAAGAAGATGAAAATTTACGTCAACGTTAGGGATACCATTATAAAGAAATTGTGAAAACTCCCCATCGATCCGATGGATGCAAAAAAAACTAAGCTAGCAAAAAGCTCTCAGAAAAATTTGTCCTTACACTTTTTTCCTACGTTTAACCATTTATAATAAAAAGCGTTTCTAAACTGTACTGATGTTGTATTCTCCATAATATGCACACGCTTATCAGACACCTATCAGGTTACTTGGCGCGTTTTTTTAATGTGGTTTCCCCGGTAGGTCTACTCCATGGTCTATTTTGATTAACCTATATTGGAACATGAGCTTTTACGGCATAATCTTTTGCTGAAATAACTCCATTAATTCGTAGTATAGGCTCTTCTAGTAAAACTGAACTTGTTATAGTAACAATTTGAATGATAAATATTACGTGAAGCGTATTATTACCCGTTAGAGTATTTACATTTATATCCGCATTGTCTGCAACATATTGCATAAACGTGCCAGTTTATGGTAGTAAGATATAAGGTTAACAATAAAAAAACTGTTGCTGCGTTGTACATGATAGGTTCATCATAAAATGCCCACGTACCAAAGGAAGAAAACATTTTTATGAGAGGTATAAACACTCTAGATGGTAATATGTACACTTCATGTAATGGGTATCATTCAAATTGTTACTCCAACAAGTTCAGTTCTAATAAAAAGCCTATACCACGAAAAAACCCTGGCTTATTAAAATAGACCATGAAGTAGGATTACCGGGAAACCATGTTAAAAAAGCGCGCCAAGTACATGAAGTTATGGACGACACAGGAATGGTGAATGTCAGGAAAAAAATAGTTTTAGCCGCGGATATTGATTTGAAAGTTGAAACCCAAAATACCCCAAGAACAGAACTAGTATGTACCATAAATATAAAATTAAGTTAAACTTAGAAGTAGGTTATGTTAGTTAAGTTAGTTGGGCATGTTGAAAGGATGAATCAAGAGAGAATAACGAAACTTTTTTTTTATGTTACAAAAGTGAGTGGAAGTGTTGGTAGGGGACGCCCCCTAGGGCGTAGTAGTAGTAGGCGTAGTAGGCGTAGAACTTATATCGATGAGATTAGTGGTTTACTAAAAAATGGGCGATATAAGGAGCACCCATAACCGATGAGCATGCATGCGTAGACGTATGAATGTAGAAGAAGCGAGAGAGGTGTGCCAGGATCGCGCCAAATGGAAATCCATAATCACTGCCTACCCCTCTGGGTGACGGGCGTGCGAAGTAAAACCATAAGACAAACATAACAATTTACAATATAACCAGATATAAAGTGTATCAATATTGTATCAATGTAATTTATACACATTTATAATAAGAACGGCAAGGAAAGATATTAATCGTAATACATTTTTACATGCTAATTGGTGTCGCTGGTGTGATTCTATCGCCGTACACCAACAGTGACACGAAAAATTATTAAATACGGTTTTTGAAACACTATATACTTTTGTGTCGATGTTGAACACGAGTATGATTTCTAATGTTTACTTTGGAAAGGATTCAAGAATGTGGCGTCTTATCTTACATAATAATAAACTTATTGTAATATTATTACTTTCCATTCATTAACAAGTTTAACGATTTTTTATAATTTTAACAATTTCTTACAATTATATCCACATGTATGGCCATAAAATGCTATTTATTTTGAACGAACATATATCAATGAATGACTATGTCAGTGATATTGAAAGTTTTTCCTCCATATTCTTATTACTAGTTCTGAGAGAAATCATTCCAATATTTTTATTCCGATGTTTGTTATTCTCGGAATATTGAAGCTCAATATCTTCTTAATCTACCATATACGCCGCTTAAGCATACAATTCTGTTGCATTGCAGCGGCCCCACTATCTACCTACAAGGCACTACATTACAATAATTCATTTCTTAGTATTCGTTTCGTTATTCATATGGTCATAAAAAGTCAATCGCCGGCGGCCACTCGCCCGGTGATTACACCAAATCTATATGAGAAACAAAGGAACGCATTTATCAATCACAATGCGAATTATGATACATCGTAGCATAAGAGCCCTTTCTTGATGCTTTAAATTTCATTTCAATAAGCTTTATTCATAGGATGGACTCCCAGGAGAAGGACTGACGATCTGTTTAATATTTGTTTAAGATTTCTGTAGCGATTCTTGTTTAGCGCAACCTCATAAGGGTTATATGGCTAGGGCTTACTATGAACAAATTTACCGAAAACCCAGCTTAGCTTAGCTTATAGCAGAAAATACATATTCTTTGTAAGAAATAAAACAAATTTTCCGATCAACAATAGATGGCGTGGGTAAATTTTCGAAATTCCTCTTCTTATTAAAGAAAAACATTTTATTAATTTGAAATTTGAGATGACGACGGGTTCAATATGTGTCACTTTATCCTCACATCTTTGTCTAATGAAACAAGATAAGTTGCCATATGCCACCGACCACCTTATTGAGATTAAACTTTCATGAGATGGTTTTACTGTATTAATTCTACATCATCAATATTGAATACATTTGTCTTCCTTTTTAATACATTTTTAAAAAATATGTACAGTCGGGGTTAAAAAATCATATTAAAGTGGTCATTTGCTTGTACCAGACATACACTGACAGTTAAATAAAACAATAATTTGATTCGAACTTCATAGTGTCTAGGCCATTTAAAATATGTTGCGTACTATAACGTAGGTATAATCTTGTATGCAGGTGTCTGCTTAATCCTTTAGTGTCATAAAGACTTGATAAAGGAATGAATTTGACCTGACTACACGGAACTTCTATACTTCAGATTATCAATTCTGGTCTGGTTTATGTTTTAGAGAGTAGTAAATAATTACCTAACTTAAAGTTTAAAAGCTTATTGTTTTATTCCTTTACTATTAGCATAGCTACGCTTTAGTATAATCCGAGGCATCCATTAGTTCATTCGTCAGGTCTTAAATTACGCAGAACAAGACATGGACCGAGGTCCAGGGCCACATTAGCTCGGAAAGTCCGACTGCGGCTGTATTTATTTACCCGCATTATTTTTTGCAATTAGTTCCTTGTGTAATAAACGTTTATCGTCTAATTAGCATAGTTAGCCTCTGCGTGAGATACTTTACTGGGCGCTCTAATTTATTGCTATACTAAATTACAAACTTTGTTTATTTTTAAATGAATTAAATTAAATATAAAGACCCTTACTTACAGTAACGGAATCGTTGGGTGGCCTTTGCCTTCTAAATATTTCTTTGATTCTCGAAAGGCACGTAACGATTACTTATTTGTAGGATGAATTTTGTGGATGATTGATCCACTTATACTCATATGTCGGGTAACGCTCTGATAATATGCAAGGTTGTGTCAATCAATGCCCTGAGAATATAAATTCCTATGAAATACCTTAGGGTAGTCATTGGACTCTGTGCAGTGATTTGAGTGTTCTACCTGATGAAATATATGTTTGTAATTTTATTTATTTGTATCGATGTGTATCGTTCACGTTAACACCAGTCAAAATATAAAATACTGAACAACCGAAAGCGAACATTCTGACATTAGATGTGCTCTGAAATAAAAGCAATTAGAGCGCATTGAATAGTTGAAAGCCGCCGCCCGCTCGCCACTCCGACCCGGACCACAGCCGCCACGTTAATTGGTGAGGCCCCGTGTTTGTCCAGTCACGGGTCCTCGCGGGCCTTGACACACTCGCCCTATAACTACGCCTCCAGTCCCACTAGCCGCTCGCCCGCAACGCTCCGGAGACTATTTCTAAAAATAATACTAAATATATATTTAGTAGCTCATTGTATTCGCCATACAAGACACTGCACTTAACTCTAAGCGAACAAAGATTGAATTGCCTTAAACCATTCAAGATTCATCTTAAGATTTCTATTTAATCTCGTACGGACGATGCCTATCGTATTTGTTTACATCGGACGAGGTACAATTGTATGGAGTCTGTAAAATAAAATTCACAGTTTTATTTATCGTAAAAAAACACCGAGATATTACTTTAATAGCTGCAAAAGGAACAAAAGTGTCGAGATCCGAACGATACGGGCAACCTTTTTTTCGTTCCGATGATGTTACTTCGTTTCGTAGGCTTTAATTGAATGGCTACATGATCTTGATGTTTGACCGATAACACAGACCGTCAAAGTGAAATTATTAATGTGTCAGTCAAAGATTACCTAATCCGCGACGATAACTAAAATTAATTTACGGAATTCACTTTACTAAGAACTATAGAAAGTATTAGCTGGCCCGGCAAAGTTCATTCCGCCCTGTAATTAATATGGTTCACTATTTTTCCGATAATGGCTTACACATGGAAGATAGAGAAGAGATATATGCTGTCGCGGGCTTTTTTGTAGGACTATTTAAGGTAAACATTTCCATTTTACATTATATACGTGTAACTCCGGGTTTTGCAGCGCACACTAGAATAGCTCGCATAGGGCTGAATTTTTTCCTCCTTATTGTGATAATTTGGACAATTCATACAATATCTTTATAAATTATAGCTTATATGTTATTCTGATGTATAAGCTATATTATCGTAAAGTTTCATCATACATCCATACATCCATAGCAAACTTTACTGCTTTTCTAATCCCTTTGTATAACTTTTATACATAAATACTTTTAGATATAAATTATAAAACATTTCTTTTTAAATTTAAATAAAATGCTTGATACAAGATGATCTACATTCTCACATATGTGGATAAAGTGAAAAATAAGCTTTCATGTGTATTTTTCACCAAATAAAATGTACGTCAGAAATTGAACCTACCCACATACAATTTTAATACAACCTACCTGAAACTGAATCGTAATCCAGACCCACACCCACAATATCCTCAGAGCTATTGCTCCAGATTGATGTTAAAAGCTTTTTGTAGCTACTTACTCGGATTAAAATGATCCTGGTATATCATTAATTAGCCCCGTACACCGGCGCGGTGGTCTAACGTATTGCGGTGCGCACGGTGTTGAGTTTCGCCCTGCTCGATACTTATCCACGAGACCGATCGCGATAAAAACTAACACACTGTAATGTAATCTAAAGTAAACTAAAATGCGACCATAGCGTAACTACCGTCTACTACTATAAAAAGCGTAAGTCACTGTGATAAATTTACACGGAGACAACTTTGCACACATTAGTGTGTTTTCTTTATAATTTTCAAAATAGTCCAAAATACAACATAAGAAATTTATACCCTCATCTGTTATTTAATCATCAATTGAAATTATATTTATAATAGGTTACCAAGCTAAGTCTGGGGTCACCACTGTTAAATCGTAAAAACTTAGGTTCAACTCTTGCTTAACTCACCGTTGGCAATTCTGGAGGTCAACTTATGTCGACGTATACAACGAAAGTTACACTCGAGTTCGAGTTAAAAAAACACTTATTACAAGGCTTTAATTATTTTGAAGATATCAATATAGGTTATTAATACCAAATACTTTTTAGAGAATATAAACTTGGTTTTTCTTTAGGGAAATGATCCTTTTAGTTTACAAACACATTTCTATGGAACCCTCTTGAGAGAATATTCCTTTATTTTCGCTTAATCGACAACTTAGGAGAAAATTCTTAGTTTTGTACTTTACTGAGTCTGCAAAACTAAAGTTCTTCGTCGTGACGCGTGTATCTCTTTTATAAATCTCGCGAATAACGGAATGAACCGGTTGTTACAAAAATGCACTCGAAAGGACCGGATATCATAAATTTCCACTGCATGTGATTCATCTTCTAACACCCGGGTAACGTTGAATACGTCAGTACATAGACTCAAGTTATCTTCGTTCGCCGTTCTAAGCTTCCGTTCGGCGTTACAGGAAGTATCCATTAATTGGCTTTCCAATTAAATTGCGCAATTTAATTGTTTTAAATTATTATGTGTTTTATCAAGCTTTTATTACCCTGTATGTTAATTTTGAAGTTTAGCTGTTGCGCACGCATTCGTCTCTTATCTTCCTCAACGGATATTTTTGTAACTTGATTTCGCGTATAATAACTTGGAATTATAGGTAAATGTCTAAAAGTTATTATAGGTTGTCAACAAAATATCGTAAAAATATTATTATCGTGTCATACATTACTATGGCAACATATATTATATATGAGGTTTTATTTTCGTGTCCCGGATGTAGTTAACGAGTGAAATTGTAACAAACAAACTTACATTCGCGTTTGTAGTATTAATTGGGATGTGATACGGATAATCAATGCGGAATACGTTTTACTCTGCTTGGGTTCAAGGTTCATTGAGCCAAGCCGCATCTAATGTTTTTACGTGACTCTATCACGATTACATTTTTGTAAAACGCATTAGTACTAATCTCGCATATTAGGCACGGCATTTTACATGTTTTATGACAAAGTACAGCACACATGACACACAAATACTGAGAAGAAGGTTTCATGTCTTCTTGTTTTGTATATTTTAGTATGTTTTTTTCGTCGAGCAGCTGTAATTGCTATGAATTATATAATTAAGGCGCGCACGCGGCCTCACTAAAGATTGGCATTGTTGAGGTTACATACGTCTGAGAAATGAGTCTCATTATCGTTCTATATACAATCAGTGTATAGTTAAGTTTCCACGCGTTGTTTTAAATGACGGATTGAGTCGATGATTCGAAGTCCCAAGTACTAGCAGAGCAATGAGTTTTGTTGATTACGTAAGTAATCTTTTTTCTATGAACAGTATGTACAGACATTAACAATTTTTGTTCACTGAATATGATTTTAAGATCTGATAAGTATACAAATGAAAGAAAAATTAAAAATTTCACTTTAATTAGAGCTAAGTTTTAAATATTCGAATTCTCTAATAGAGTAAAAATTGTGTTGTAACAGCCAAACTGAAATTTTTATTAGTAGATACCGGATTAAGGATCTTTTATTGTATGGGACTACATTTAAATATTTTAATTACGTGAAGATTTAATTTAAAACACAAAATGATTTATACTAATCATTATTCAATAACAACAGAGTTACATTCATAGCAGTTCGGTATTTTTTCTGACGGTGTATAAACTATTAAATTTCGTAAGGATTGCTAGAGTAGGTATTAAAGCCAGCACGCGGTCTAGGTGAGTGTGAATAATTCCCGCGGCCGTAGCCAATGCAATGATGTAACGATGAGGTCATTACGATTGTTCGTACGTTCGTATTTTATTTTTTGGGCTCATCTACAACTTTTTTGGAGACCACCTTTCGTACCGCAACAATCTCTTACAACGTATTCTTGATGACTTAATTTTTTTTTGACTTTGAGATTGAAGTGTTAACCGGAACTGAAAATTTGTTAGGGTCGAAATCAAAGGGCGCAGTGAAGGCACAGCAGGTACAAAGGGTTTATTAAAAACGGAGTAAAAAGGCTATGTGTTGTATTTAATAGACGATTATTTTCATATTACATCGCACAATGTATTAGCATATCCTTTGCATCTTTATAACTATAGAGTATTGTAGTAGAGTAGACCCCTTACCATCTTAAATATTTGATTATTATACGCTAAAGGCATAAGTAAAATCTAAAAACAATCTTATGACATAATATTCAAAACGAACTGATTACAATCCGAATATTTTTAATGTGATTTTCACATTAACAACTACATTCCTTGAAAATTTCATACGCATTCAAATTATTTTCTTTATGATATTCAAATTATGAAATATTTATGTAAAACTTTCACTTAAACACTCAGAACCTACCCTCTTTTAAACTGTTTAGTTTAGTTTGAAAGAGGGTAGGTTCTGATGTTGTGAGATGTTTATCAACTTCTATACAAACTTATATTTTGTTGCAAACAAGTTTCATTTTATTAATTTGAAAATAATGGATATCGCAAAAACATTAATTGCACAAACATTTACCCGTAATTATGTCCTCAATGTCAATTATCTTCCAGTCAGGATCAAAATGTTAATTTATCTTGTTTTTATTTTGTTCTCGATGTCGTCTACACCATATTTAACGCTTCACGTTAGCCAAGTTTTTCGAGAAATAAATCCATTGTAGGTAAAAACTAAAGCTATGAACAGAAATGTTGTAAACAATCACAAGTCACTTGTGAGATATCGGGATGCAGTATGAAACAGGTAAATTTTTATTATCTTTCGAAGAGGGTGTAGAAGTCTCAAGAAAATAAAACTGAGACTCGGATCGTTTAATTACGTACGGGTTGCATCACTTCGCAGCCGACATTTATACATACTTATACGTGTAGCCATTCTTGATCGATAGCTGCAGAGATCCTGCACGAACGGTTTTTGCTTAAAAATTCACAGCATGTAATCACGTTGCGTAGATTTCTTGTCAGACAAAAGAGGTCGAGATCCAATTAAATGTTTAAACAAAAACTTTTTGTGTCTCCAATATTAATTCTATTTTAATCTACATATATACATGAAGAGAGTGACTGACTGATATATTAACACAGGCCAAACTATTGGGCCTAGGGTATTAAATTTCTCACAGAGATTTCTGATCTTCCGTAGGCGAGTCCACTGTACTACAAGATTTTAAGTAAGTAATGAAATAATCAAGCGAATGCGCCTGTTTTGGCATAAATATTTGGCATAATAGGTAAATCATATTTTTTGTAGTAGCTTCCCAGATTTTTTTAATTGACAAGAATACACGCAGCTATATATAGCGTCCGTTTATTTATCGTGTTGTCGAACTTTATTTGGATAGTTAAATAACACTTTATAACATGAAAACTTGAAGCGTGATATTTGACTATTAACATTTTTATAATCTGTATAAATGCCGTACGCGGTAATCCTTTTCACGCTTAATATTTGTTTGAGTGGTGATAATTGTTTTCGATAAACTCTTCCGAGCACACGTTATGTAAGAGTTCAGTATACATCAAAAACAGTAAAAACTAATAAAGCACTCACTTAACCGTTACTGCTTTTTTATTTTTACAAAAAAATTATATGTGAAAGTTCTAAGAAAAAACTTAGGATATAACTGTCACCGTGTGACATGTTAATGTGTATTGTATTTTTGTGGAGAGGAGAGTAAGAGGATACTAGGAACCTTGGGCCACTGTCTTCTATTATAAGTAATAACTTGTTAATGGTAAGCCATTCCCATTTAAAAGTTACCACAGAAAAAATACCTCTATTTCACTTTGATAAGTGATAAGTGTCACGCCCGTTCGAGTTGGTCTGTTTCCGCCATATGTGTTCGAAGTTTAATGCTCCATATTCTGTTCATCCATCATACTCTAAATTAATTGACTATAATTAATAGTGGCGCTATAGACGATATGACGTATTATTAGTTAGTGAATTGCACAAAGCTGAGTAGAAATATTTCCGTCTGATTGTGTTCAACAATCTACGCGTAAATTAATCACCTACCTGACATACCTCAGTTATAGCAGGGAAGCCGACGATGCTAAACTTGTGCATCCTCGAGCGTCATGTTGTATTGGATTTTGAAGATTAGATGGTAAAAATAAAAAAAGTTAATTTAACATTTTTACTTTTGGCGGTGGGGAAAGGGTCTACAATCGTCATTATGATTTTTCGACAAAAATCGTACTTCCTTTAAAATAAATATAAATTGACCGCGCTCGAGGATGTCTAGGTGACGGTATTTTTTACAACAAGCTTGTGATCCCTGCACTTCTTAGCATCGCGCTCAGATCATCTGACTGATATTGAAATGAACACATTTTCGCATGTAAACAACCCCAATATCTGACGCCCTCAAGTATTAATTCCAATGATCGACTTTTTTTACAAATGGTTACCTTAAACGCGCGGCTCTACATAGATGACTGATTTCATCTGATTTGGTGTAGGATACTTTACAGGGTCCAAAATACCCCCCCATATGTAAATCTGATGGGCTCGAAAATGTACAGAAATCGCCGCTTCGACTCCTGTACCGTTAGTCTTGCTAGAACTCCAAACAGTCATTAATTAGAATTATATTTGACGTAAACTGTTCGCCTGGCAGTGCCTCAGCGCTAGAAATGAGTTACATCCCGACATTCAAAGCTATAATATGGAAATTAGTTTTATTGTTTTGCATGAACTAGCGAAGAAACGATATTAGTATCATTAGGTTCCAACTTCTCTAGACACTAATAAGAATAGATACTGTAAATTGACCTAATCTTATTTAATTTATGTACCTATTAAATGAAAAAGATGCCAGTAGACGAAATAGCTAGTAAATGGTGCTGGCCTGTACTAATTAAGTAGTAGTTATATCTAATATAATCAATACACACCTTTTAACTAAGAAAGGATTAGGAGTATTGTAGTATTGTAAGAACACCAAAATGTGAGAGAAGTTTATTAAGGCAAATAGTTATGTTTGACTTCTGTTCTCTACGATCCCGGACACTTTTATTCCTAATATTTGTTTTTATGTGTGATCAGACCGCATTCACTGATGTGCTACGACGGGCCAATGCCTGCAGGTTGGAAGTCTACATGATGTGTCGCCTTCTTTGATGGTGTGGACACCTGTTAAGGATGCCTGAAGAGAGAGTGGCGAAGCGCAT
>JWHW01030537.1:6430-43536 GCA_000931545.1 Papilio glaucus | reverse complement strand
GAAGTATAAAATACTCCTACTTCACGCCTGTCTTCTGTGAGATCGTGGCATTTCACCGGTCGAGCCGGCCCATTCGTGCAACAGATGTTGTTGTTGCGGACTCTACCACTGTTATCAACTATATTTATACATATAATAAAAATGTAACTGATCGCTGTGTGTACATGAAAGATATTTGAGAAAAACCATTATTAGGGGCATTCATAAACGCAATAAAACCCAAAACAATGATTATTAGAATTTTTTGTCTGTTTGTCTGTGCGCTTGTTACCGCTAATCTCGGATACGGCCTAACCGATTTGGCTGCGGTTTTCACTAATGTATTGTGGTAAGCTTCACTTGACATTTAGTGTTTGCTTTATCTCAATCGGTTTATTAATAAAAAAGTTAAATCAATTTAAAGAACCATGTCAAACATTTGTTCGATAAAAATGCTATAAAATAGAGTACTATTAAGTAGCTAATATCATTTCGTTTAAGTAAAATTGCTGGGCGGGTGAAACCGCGGGGCACAGTTAATTTTATAATACAAGTTTTACCTTTTTCAAATGTCCTCTCGTCCGTAACGTATAGAAACAATCAAAAAATATATGTACTGTTTAAACTTACAAAATTAAGAGATGTTAATTCAGACATGTTATAAAACTTAAATATTAACAGTATACAACACATCTAAGACCTGTAGTAAGGTTTATGATACTAAGAAATTGTGTTTCCTTTCTCAAACGCTAACACGTCCGCGACTCGTGAAGGGTGACCGAAGCGATCTCACCTTGAATTATGTTCCAAGGATGCGCCCATCAACGCCCAGCAATTAAAGTCGCAGTCGGGACCTTCCGGGAAACTGGGCTGGCTCTCTCGCCCTCACCGCCCGTCAAGCCTTCGTACGTCGCAAAACGACCAAAACACACGTCCACACAATGAAAGACATGAGTTAAACGCGGAGCAAATCTCGTGATCGAAAGAAATGAATCTTAATTTAAAAATGGCAACGTAAAAATAGCGGCGGTGAGAAAAAAATATATATGCAACTGACATCAGTACTCGTAGGTTATTCTTGTGCCTTTACGTTTTATTTGCATTTAACGCGTATATAAATGCATTCTTATCTCTGGATTAAATCTCGATGTTATATTTAAATTTATTTCTTTTCTATAACACGATAAAAGAAGAGACAGGGTTTCATTTAGATCTTTTAAGGCTTGGCATTTCTATAAATAGAAAAATCTTTTGCAAATTTATTACTGTAATTGTGTAGTTTAATGTAAGAGTAATGAAACAAATATATACATATCGAAACAAAACCTCGAAGTCGAAAAAATTAAGCGTTTCCAGGCTTAGCATGTACATGAATAAACGTGATGACGTACGATAGAAAACTTGAAAATATTCTCACACACCTTTAGTGCCACGTTTATTTAGAACCGAAAACAATAAAGACGGGAGAAAGGTAAGACAAATGTTATTACAAAACACATGCAAATTCTACAATTACTTGCTCGAAAACCGAATAATGCTTATCTACTCGTATTAAACATAACGTAGTCATAAATTAAGGAATAAACTTGACCTCGGTAATCCCATTCAAATGTCCTTAATATTCCGCTCCCGGGTCTATTAAAGTCGTGCTGCGACTTTGAGAGTATTCATGGACAAAACTAAGAAGCCATAAATAATGTGATGCGAATAGAGTCGGCTAATGAAATATGATGGCGGGGAGTGCGAGGTTCATAATGGCGGACGTCGCGGCCAGCGTGCGGCGCCGCAGGCCCGGGTTCGACTCCGGCTAAATAACATGCTATTTGTTCAGTAGTAATGAATAGAACTATAAAACTTATTAAATTTAATGAACTAGACACGGATAAAAGAACGGGTGCGTTCACTTTGCCTATTCTTGCTTTGATGCTCGGCCCCTACATGTATGGGTTTTTCGCCTTTACAGATCGCACAGCATCCAACGCCATAAATATAAAATTTTAATATACACAAATGTATTCGTAAAATACTTATTTTATAGGATATTTTTATCTATCTTTGTAGAGGGATGGCTTAGAGTTTAGTTCGAACCATTTTTCATCACAAAGCATAACTAGTGATTGATGCAGCAAACATTCGTTTTTACAATATTATTCCGCATGCGTCTGGCATAGATTACGTATTCTATGTTTAACTTAAGGGTCGCTTCCACTGAAGCATATCTAAGTGGCGGACAGGAAAGCAATGCTGTAAAAAGTGTGTGTTTCCTGGATTCTCAGTGCAGCACACAAGACTTGAATAATTACTTTGTTGCAACGCCTACAGTCAGGCAAGTGTTAAAATACAACGCTACAAGCTTGTCCGCTCTGCTATACATTTCCTATATACTTTGAAAAGTTCATCTTCGCTTTTCTGACATTTGTGTAATGTAATTGTTTCAATTTTGGCATATGTAAGTAAGCCTTGATTTAAATATAATTTGAATATTTTACATAGGCAAATCGAGAAATCTACGACAAGTAGCGTACGACTTGCGGTCCGTTACACTTCAAGAATTCAAACAATTGTCAAGCAAGGTTAAAAGTCTCTATAGAAACAACATAACTAACATAAAAGAGTGGTGCAGAATAATCTTTTTAAAATATAACGGACACATAAAACTTAAAGTACTACTGAGTGAGTTACACTTAAATGAAACGAAAACATAATTCAAATTTCTCTTATCTATCTGAATTCTTATGCTCTCCAAGAAAAAACCGAAAAGTGTACATCAGATGGCTGAAGTCCGATCAGGCTTGTCTTAACTCGACTAAGTACAAAGGAGCCGGGCCATGCAAATAGACTCCGGTGCCTCTTGCATCACAGCGGGCGTCGTGATCGGAGTCAACGACACTCGCCGGCAAGTCATCGTGCCATCGGCCAAGCGCGACTCGCTCGCCGAAAATGGTATTAAACGACCCGAAAGCTCCACCATATTTAGTTATAATAGCACTTTAAATTGAATATGCTCTAAGCCTTATAAAAAACTCTAATGAAATGCTCCGATGCGGCTGCTTTTATGATGAAATTGATAATTTCAGGAACGAATGTTTTGTATAGTAATATTTTGTAACCGTCTATTGTTAATTTACTCTTTATTTATTCTCGTGTTTTTTCTAACATTAACTGGATTCTCGATGAGATGGACAGATTGTTCACGGTTCGTGTGATACATGTACCAATGATAACAGCTCAAGAATACCTTTTCATATCTATTATTTCTCAAAAATGATTACAGCAATAGATGACATTCTTATAGCGGGTCCAGACTAGTGTAACGTGTAATGTATCGTGTAATGAAACACGAATCCTTCGTGTAGACGGCGCTACGAGCCTTACATGTAACGCTTGCGCCGGCGCTCGCCGGGATCCATCGGCGGACGGTTTTTAGTCGCTCGCAGTGCTCGTTTGGCAGTGAATTCGCGTGCCATCCATACCATGTGATGGTACTTACACCTATTCTTACATTACACGCTACACTCATCTGGACCCGGCTTTATGTAAAAATATCAAGCATGTCGGGACGCTGACTTTATTCCACTTTGATCTCTCTGAAATTGTTATCTCGTGAATCATTTGATCTGGGTGAAAAGGGAGTTGTATTTCAAATTTATTTAGTTGAATCAAATTACTTGAGGTGCACAGGGATGCCTCCTATATTCAATTATTAATTTACGTTTCTTTATCACCCAGGTTTTAAAATAAAAATTCCTAGGTGATATAACCCTCGTGATCGAAGTGGAATAAAACGGGCGCCAGCATCAATCGTTATCTTTTCCATCGATCTTACAATCGAGCGGACGAAGTATTCGGTATGTGATCAACGACGATACAATATAATATAGACGATAATTCTTCAAATATTCGCACTAACTAGCTTTATTATGAATTTAAATCCATAAACATAAGTAACTCAATTCGTCATCAAAAACACCAAGCCGTAGTCATTCCTCTTTTAACAAAATTAAGTTATTCTTTTAACGACCTATGATAACCAGGAACGATATCGTAACAAAGGCATAAACAAAAGAAATTGCTTCCAATCGAGCGTCGTAAACAAAATTCCCCCGTGTGTTTACGTCGTGCAGAATAATAGAGTTGTTAAATGGAAAAGAACATTCGTTCGCGGGAAACGGTGGCTCGCTCACGAAGGTCGTGCGTCACGTGAACGAATCACAATGCTAGACGATTAAGTGAATCGTAGGGAATCGACTCGGAAGTGTCTGCCGGGGTGGGGGCCTGGGGGGAGCTCGTCTATGACAGTGTATCAAAGGTTCATCGCGGCGGCGGCCTCACGAGCCCGAACTCGCGGAGTCACGTACAGTCGCGTGGACTACGTTATAACGATGACATTAAGGTCTTTCCACATCGGTATTGATCTTTTTAAAGTATTTTGAACACTTTTGGCGGGAGACTCTCATGTCCTTGAATAAAAATCAGAGCAAAAGAATCTCATGCGCCACATTCTACAATTGATCATTAGTTTTTTAGTATCGTTATCATATTTCCGAGCACGTCCAAACGCCTTGCGGCCTTTAAAAATAAAGTAGTTTATAAATCCCAACGCCTTCCTTTTATACGACTTTCGCTACTTTTATAAGACAACCCCGTGTAGTAACAACATTGAGATACATGTGAATGTCGTAACTCAAGTACTGTTGATGACTAAAAAATGTTTATCTCTTGTAGGCTTGGTTAAATAATTGGCCTCCTAAAAAAGATCCTCTTCTTCCATAGTCGTACGCGTACACACTATTATCAAATCTATACAAATAAATAAAAGTATACAAAATAATATATATACAAAATAAAATTTGTATATTCAATATACATGATGTATATATCACCAACCGATTGTCAGAGGAGACAATTTATAATTGGGCTAGACAAATTCTAAACGATCGGCATATTCTCACTTGAACGAATCATTGACAGTATGACGTTTAATTTCCAGTCACTTTCTAATAGGGCGAAGTTGGGCATATTGTGAATATGATTAAAATGTCTTACGGCAAAACGAAACATCCGCGCTGTCTCCTGCGCCACTTCTTTACTTTTGTTGGCAAGCTTTTGTTAAACGTAAACAAACAAAATGTTCTTGTGATTTTCAATTATTTTCGTACCATTAGTAAATAAAATTATAAATTACATTTACATACTGAACTAAAATTATACTTGTTACTTATTTTGACAAGAGTGGGAATTGAAGACAGTGAAAAATAATTATTAGTGAATTCAACGATATGTTTTTTGTTTAAATTATATTTAATGTATAAGAAACCTGTGAAATATTGCTTGTGACGTCTATATCCAGTTGATAAAGGTGAAAATTCTTTTGGTTATTTTTCACTGTCCATGACCTGTTGGAAAATAAATAACTTAATAAATAAAAAATAGTTTATCAACTATATAATGTTGTGTAATTAAAAATTTAAATTACTAATACAAGGAAAAGAATTGAAAATAAAATCACATTTATTTTCTTACGTTTAGCGACTGAGTAAAGGATGACCAGCATAATAAAAAAGCGGGTCTCAAGTTTCGACCAATCAGCGCTCAAAGTATGTTTTGTAGACAAAGACATTCATGTCTATTTGATAAATATTTGCTTACGTCGCCTCTTTGTAAAGGGCACATTCTCAATAATTCGTTAAACTGACAATGTGCCGACCGTTTAGAATTTGCCTAGCCCGATTATAAAGTGCCAAAATCAAATATAAGATTTTTAAATTTTTTGTCTGTCTGTCCGAATGTTTCGGGTTATATATTTAATAAAAACTGGATTATATAAACACCATTGTGTACACAGCTTAAAGTTCACAAGTTCTCCAAATATAGATGTTTGTGCACGTGACTGTACATCTCTTTGCAATGTTTATAAAATGCGCCCGCAGACTTTATGTGCACGGCTTTATCTGACCACTTTATGTATGTTCGGTGCTCTGCGGCCCTTGTACTTATCGCTTTGCATCTATTTTAATTAATGGCCTCTTTATAATAATACTGGAATGTTTATAGTTTCACTCGGTCATCATATTGTACCGCGTCGGGACTAGGATTGTATTAAACCCCTATTTATTTCTTCGCTTGGGCTATAAAACGTAAGGTTTAAATATTTTTATAGAAGAAGGAACAAACTTCGCGAAGCTCAACTTCGTTGGTTAAGCTTTCAATTTACGATCTCCAAGCGGAGGTCCGATGTCTAACGAGTAAATTTTTTATAGAATTTCTACCGAACAACCACTTAGCAATACACGATAGTGTATAGTTTCTTGGTTAAGAATTTGTACAACGGTAACACATCTGTACAAATGAGTATAGCCCGTTGTTATATGACGACAGTATATACTCCTCTTCCGTAGCCCTCTATCAGCCGTCATATTGAATGAATGAATTCCCACCCTTCTTACACGTATCATCTTCTCACAGAATCTATCCATACTGTCTTCGATCTTCCTCTACTCTTTTTACCAACCATCCACGTTCATTCTCATTACTTTCTGCGCTGTATGTCCTTTCTCCCTCCTCATAATATGTCCATACCACATTTACCTCTAGTTCCTCACTTTCTCTGCCACTGGCGCAGCTTCCAGACTTCGTTGCCATATGACGACATGTACACAAAAGCGTTATTATTAATTTTACACCGGTAGTAGTAGGCACGTGCTTCCGCTGTCTCTGTTACAGGAAATGTACAATAGCAGGTAGTATAATAAATTATATTCAATTAAATTAACGTTATATTAACAAACAGATCATTATATTCTTGACAAGATAATAAATTACGTTTGTAAACATTTGTCTTTTATTAGAAAATCATTGAACAAACAACATATATAAATAAATAATCATTGTTCTTTTTCATTGATCACTACCGTCATCCTTGTACAGGTGACAGTTCAGACAGACTAGTCACTAGCAGGATGTCTAAAATAACTGAATAACCACCCACTTGCTTCTGGAATTTGAATTCTAATCTTACAGCTTATTTGGGTGTTAAATAATCGTACAGAAAAAAATTGCAAATATTTGTCCCATGTATGAAAATGGGAGCATCTAGGGTAACAGGTACAATTAGTAAGTTTTCCTCACATAAGAACCATACACAAAGACCTGCCGAGAAATAATTTGATCGTGGCGATTAGTTTTAAATCTAATGTCATCTATATATATTCTCTCATATATTGTTATGGAGGACTTAGAAGTCAGATCAATTTAGAAACCAGCAATCTAAACTATCCTTTCAAGTTCCGGGTAAGTAGACTTTTTCGCAATACCCCTGATCCTATAGTATTTACATTTAGTATTTAATTTCACTATTATCCTTTAAATACATTCAAAGTAAATACCTGATTGAAGCAAAAGGATGACTTCTAAAATTACTGTGAGTCTTGTGACATAAGTACCAATGAATCATTTTATCAGATTATTTTACTACGATTGAGGATTTGTAACGTACATAATTTATTTCATGTTAGACTACTTTGCGTCAGGAGGAGCGTTCATACAAACATTGTCGTGTACTACGGTGTTTAGCCACATTCCGGAGGGGACAGTCAGCGGCAGAGAGTGGTAGTGAGTCGTTGACCCAGGCAGCGGCTAAACGTCCTGCTTCCGCCAACAACCTGTAAATAAAATCAATTAGCGCAACCACCGCCGTTGCTGTGGCGCACTGTACCCGGATAACTTAGAGATGCATCTCTACAAAGTCTATGTTAATTACACCAGGTCACGTATAAAGCGTAGACAAAATTACATATCATTTTATATAAAATATTGTTCTCTGAAGAACAAGTCAATCAAATAAGTTACACGTCTACAACAAAATTAACCTGAATCAAAGTAAACAACCGCCTTTACACAATAACATTGTAATGGGAAACTGTAATGATTTCGTAATGACTTTTATATTTACGCTACATTAGTACAAAAATAATTTATCTAATCCATAAAGTCCCTTATTACTTCCGCACATGCTGCAGCCTCTAAGACTACGCTTTGAAAAACAATACATTAATACGTCTATAAATACAAGCTAGAAACGTGTGTTAATTTCAAAGGAAGGCATTTAATAAAGACGACGACACGTCATGGTATTGGCACCGCGTCGCCGGTGGCACCGGATGAGCGTAGACCGGACGATTGTCTCGCGACCATCGTAAATAACTCGAGCCGTGTCCGGTGGCCTGCTCGAATACAGAATCGTCAGCGACGCCCGCTGGCGAATCTCAACGCCTTCGCACGAGAACACTCCGTAAGAGCCTTCTCCGTCTCCGAGCATCGGTTATCTATCTCTAGTGACGAATACACATGCGGGTTACGCCGACGGATGAATCAAAACGTCGAATGCTCGTTGCGTCCTCTCGGCGCTGGTCACAGGAAGCGGCGCCCGCGCGCGGCATACGGATGAGCGTGTCGTGTGCCTTGCGCCGGCGACCCATCCGACTCATCTAACCGTCACCGTCACCGTCGATCGTACCCCCGATATATAACGATCCCGACGGAATCTTATGCATGCAAACAGCGCGACCACAGCGAGCCGTTTGATTCTTTTAACGAGTACCTGGGTGCGGGACTAAATTGCCCGCTAGCGATTAATTCCAGCCGAGGCACAAACAATGGACATGTGATATAAATAGCTCGAATAAATGTAATATGGCTGATTTTTTCTTGGTCTATTTTATTGAGCGACCGCTGCGTTCGGAGGGGTGCATCGAGGGCGGGTGTAGATCGTGCGAGCCGCAGCGTGGCCGGAGCCCGATAGCATCGCGCCGCGCGCTCTATAAATAGATGGGCAGACCCTTGAACCAGCCGCGGTCGTCACAGCACACCTCAAAGGGCCCCATCTGCACTTGTACATTTATCTCGTTGCTTATTTTGTGTTGTTTGCTTGATTGATTTATCTTTTTGTGCTTCAATTTACAAAGAAAACCTTTTAAGCTCAAAAGAATTGGAAATTAACATAAAGTATAGTCAACCAACGATAAGTCGACTAAAGATATTCCTGTTACCGCCTTTATACCATACCTACTACAAAACATACGTTACTCAGCAGTCTGCAAAGAAATAAGTTTTGTTCTATAATTCTAATACCGTCTTGTTCATTGTGCAGCGGTGCGAATGAGCTGCCGCGTGGGTACCGCAACAATTGTACATATAAACCGTCGAGTGCGGGGCGAGCGCAGCGCGTCTCCACGCTCGCTCGCTTTCGTTCGCGCATGCGCGCGACTGCCGCTTATTTTTTTCGTCACTGATTAGAGTAAAAGATGCACAACCGGTCGAGGCGACGGGCGAAGGCCGCGCAGGGCCGCGGCGACCGCATAGTCCACGTCGCCCGCTAATGATGCGCCTTCAGTGTACTCCCCCTAATTGGACGTGCGCCGACCACTCGTCACCAGGAAAAAACCACCACAAGCGAACACATTGTTTCTTACCGCTTATACTCTTAGTCGTTAAATCAAACGTTTCACTTGCAATTTAAACGTATTTAAACTCGAGGCACGCGCATATCTCCACAATAATTTGTCGATGTAATTTTCATCCTTTTTCCTTATCGAAATTTTTAACGTATCATTTTAAAAACAAATTACTTCTCAGGAAATTATTCATTTGTCGCTGCCGCTGACATACTTTGAAATGAGAAAGAACAGAAATATATATATTGTGGTGATAACTCTTCGTACAATTGTCGTTTTATAGTACACCAAAATATAAGAAAACCTAAATTTTAAAGTGTTCTCAAAACTTAAAAGCAATAATTAACTTGATAATTTAAAGAATAATCAGATCTGATTTCGGTTTTGACTTAGTCCATAATTAAGTTGCAATGATAGTAGTCAAGCAAGCTCACTTACTTAATACAATAAACAATTTTAAAGCTTTAATTATCTGGTAACATTCATAATAAAAGTCGTAAGCCAGCTATCGAAGATACTAGCGAAGCTTGTAAGATCCGTGACGTAGCACGGGTGTGGCCGGTGCTCGCCGAATGCGATTATGTCAGGAACACTGATAAGAATTGCTATCTAATAACCACAGCGCACAGCGCACAGCGAACTGCCATAGATTGCAGATGCACTGAAGCCATCTGTCTAGCTGTAAGTAATAACAAAACTGTTATTTCTCTTTGAGTATCTAATACAATGTTGTCATTTCTTTGTAAATGTTAAAAATTACTAAATACGTATAGGACAAGATAATAAAAGCGTGTTAACAATTTACAAAAGCTCTACAAAGCTCTCTTTGTATCGTAAAAGAAATCGTATGTATCTAACACCTACAATCTTAATTAAACACAGGGACACACTCTTGAGGAGAGGCAACATTTAAAATGCTTGTGAACATTTCTATTCCATTTCCAAACAAAATAAAAAAATTATAAGTTATTTACACTGTAGCTATAATTCTGCTTTGGAAATGGCTTTGTAATTTCAAAAGCATAATATATTAAGTTTATTCCATTGTTATATGGGCTTTAAACTCACAGGAATACCCAAATTTACGACCGACAATACCACATCCTGTCGTATCCTTCCATTTAACGGAATAACTGTCGATATTATGCAAAAGAAGTTCTTTTAATCCCTCTCGATATAAAAAGGATTTGAATTAATATTTTTATCCGGCGTACGATTGTCTTAATTCATTCCCGCTGTTGTCGTCGCATTTGTGTTGCATAGTTCGTAAACAGTTTTTATTGTTCGTGTCCATCCGGCGCCTTGCCGCATGACTCGACACACACGTTCTGGACTCGCACTGCAATTTATTACTTTTCAACCAATTAAACCTGTTGTATTATAATGTGTTAAAAAGATACATTATCTGTACACATCGCGTATCGACTCTGGCAGCTTAATAAGCGATCGCAGTCTCTGACTATGTAATTTATAACCTTAATAATAATATACGATACGTAACGCGATTAGTGATCTTTTCAAAATCGATTCGAAATCGAATTTGAAACGATTACGATCACAAAATAAAACAAACTTGTTTACCTTTTTAATTATTTTATTTTAGTATAAAATACAGATTTTAATTCCCTAAACTTTATAATATTAATAACTAAATGATGTGTCTAATTGACAACATTGAACGCGCAATCCTTTAATCTTACGAAGAATGAAATTGTTTTATATACTAAAAATACGTTCTAATTAAAGAATGTTCCGATACGAATAGTATCCGTTGTTAATAAAATTTTAACATCTAGACGGCATTAGTCTCAATCTTAAAATTGTTGCAAATGTTGAATATCTTGGTAAGAATAATAGGACACACTATTTTAATGATTACATTGTCAACGGTACTTGATGAATGTGCACCGTTTGAAAATACGGTAATAAAGGTGTGTTAAAAAGAATACATCGTAAGAGACGTATTACAGAAGATCTGATAAAAGCTTTGCCTTAGACATGAAGACAGAAAGCAAACTCTTTCTTTATTAAAATTCGAATTTCATGTAAAACACAATTTAAACAACTGAAATCCGAAGAAAGGCATAAAAAAGGAACGGAATTGTCTGTACAGAAATTTCATATTTTTTTAATATTTGTTAAAATAATATTTAATTCTTTTTAATATTATTCGATTTGAATAAAAAGTGATGAAACGTGTTTTAAGACATGTACAGTCGTAATGACTTCATAAAACAATGCAACAGAGCACAAGTACACTCGAGTCCCGTCTTATGTTCCAGGACGCGTCGAGCAGCTACGTGGCCAGCAATTCATTTAATTTAATAGCTTGTCACTTTAATTGTCCCCTCGAAGCTCCCTTTGTCAATCGTTCATCCTTATACGTAGGTGAATCATTGATTGTTTCATATGTGCATTGCTTTCCGTGTAGTCGGGTCACGCGTGAAATTTAACCGCTACATTAGTAACCTTTTATTGCGTTGTAAAAAAGATGATTCGCCATGACCCTTTTATGGTACAATACCGGTAATGTTAAGTTTGTATGGTGACACGTATTTCCTACTTGAATAAGTTAAGTTTAGATAAAGTTATCGTGATATCAGCGTGCTTAGCCGTTTCCGATATTTTTGGTTGTACTAATGGATCGAGTAGCATTTATCAAATTCCAGGCAGCGCGTACCAATGGTTTCCTTTTTTATGTTTAATACATTTTAGGGCTTCGCCAAAATGATTATTATATTATTTAGTACGTCTTATTTATTTTGAGGAAATTTAAGAATTGGCTGTAAAACGTCATAGCTGCAGATGATGTAGAACATAATTGTTCTGGTTTGGAAAGCATATCTTTCGATATCTCGAGAAAGTATTGTGATTCTTTAGAGTGCCTCTTATGTTGCAATCTTCTAAAGGTGAACGTACACTTATCCGAGCAGAACGCGTCGAACGAGTCGAACGAAACGAATTTTAGGATTCTGTATATGAAATCTCATGAAACCTCGCACACTGCCCCGCGTCGAATCGTCCGAATCTGGAAGAACCCCTGGCCAATCGAAGTCGAGGCCTCCTTGACTTCGATTCGTTCGACGCGTTCGGTTTGTAACTAGTAATCTGCCCCGGCATCGCACGGGTAACGCTAATTATTTTGATCCGATTGCTACCAACTCACAGCTACTTCTCTGGATCACTGCTAGGCCAGTTTGAAGATTTACTGAAAATTTCATCAAAATCGGTCCAGTTGTTTCGAACCCTGTAGAGAACATACATATACACTTCGCCTTTTATCTATATATAACACTAGATCAAATTCTATATATAGTTAAATCACTGATTATTTCCTTATCAAATGATTTAGAGGAGCTTTAGAAAGGCAATATCGAAAGAGGGATTGCCATCTGCCGAGCCATGATCGTGTCACTTCAATAGACACGGGCAGGCGAGTCCCGGCGATAACTCGTCGCCGGGAAGCTTCCTGGACGTCTCGGATAATGTCTGTGCGTTGTTCCAGCCATCGATGCGGCTTAACTAATGAAGATTTAAATCGTCGGTGGTGCAAGCCGAGCCCTGTTTTGCATCCTTCAATCTACCACACCAAGGTATTTATAAACTAAGCTCGTGCTGTATAACATCACAAATATGTATGTATATTATACTTGTGATATAAATAATATTGACTTTCAAATTAGATTTGTTATTCTATAAATATTACAGCCACAATAATGAAACTTAGCGGTGATTGTTTAGAAACGAATTGATATAACCTAACAGCTTCTGAAGGCCAATGCGTGGGCGGCAAAATTTATTTAGGTCTTACTTCAGTTTTAAATCAGTCTGAAAGGTTAAGATTTTAAAAACGAATCATGCCTACGGCTTGGGTAAAGTATATCGCGTTATGCCTTCGTGTGAGTTCTGCTTATTTCATGGTAAAATCAAATCAGTTATAAAATGTTATTTTACTTTCTTCTATAATGACCAATTTCTCTTCTATTTTAGAACAGAATTTCACGAATCCAATGTTCCATAATGAAGGTATAGATGTTCAAATTTTCAACTTAATTCGCAGGGTCTTATCGAATATCTGGTGCGTGTTTGGAAGAAGCCGCCGCTGGTGTTTTGCGACTACCACGGGCATTCGCGCAAGAAGAATGTTTTCTTCTACGGTTGCGCGGGCGCGGAGAGCTGGTCGAGCAGCGACCGCCTCGCGCCCGACGAGCCCGTTAAATACCTAGTGAGTTGCAATACCAAATGCGACAGTCGCCAGCCATTCACGCCGCACGGTAACGAACCTCGCTCCCCACAAGGCGCTATTTGTATGCAGCTCTGCCACACGTTATCGTAAATCTACTTCCACATCTCGGAATCGGGAATACCGCACTGTTAGCTCACAGTGCGTAGCAGACCCGGTCGCAATTAGACATGTTTTTGTATAGCTTGCATACTTCTTTAGACAAATTTGTAGTTTCTTTATATACGAAGAACAATATTATCTCTAAAGTATTTTAACTCTCGACAAAAATAGAAATAGTTGTCAGTTATTCATCTAACTTATTAGGTCCAAATGAAACGAGGGTGAACCTCATGACACCAACCGCCAACACATACAGTTTTAAAATGCAATCATATAGTGTTACTTGGAATAAGACTGCATTCCACTTAGAAAATCAAGTTATGCATAATTATATTAACCAACGTATCGGTCGGGTAGCAATGAACACTCGTATCTGAATGTCAAGATCGAATCATCGGAAGCAATGTATTGCATAGGATTAAGATTATTGCCTATTTATGGATATTGCATAAGGCAAGTAAGTAATAGCGAAGATTACTATTCAAGCTATGTCTTTTCTGCGACGACACGAAACTATGCAATCGACAAATACAAAATCACTGATAAAAATAATGTTCGTTTTAATATAACCCTTTTGTTTTATTAATTCTAATAATAATATGAATAATCGTTTATTTGTTTTAATAAGCAGTTGAAAATTGTATTAAACGAAATTAAACACTAAAAGTTCTATTATTACGATTTTCTTTTTATAAAAACCGAAAATTCTTTTGTTATTCAGTTCTGAAGTTGCTGAAGTTTTTTGGTATTGGTTTACGCTACAAAAAAAAATTCAACTTCGGTAAATCACCTGTTTGATTTGAGAAGAATGTAGTCTGTAATCTGCTCTAGATTACAAGTTAATCGTTTTACCTAACTAGGGGTAAATTAAAATTTGAAACCCATTCTATTCCTATATATGAAAAATATAACTACATTCGTAAACGTGATTTGTGGTATAGATGCTGCCAGCACTGATGCACCGCATATCGGGAGCGTTCGCCCTGGGCTCGTGCTCGTTCCGAGTGGAGCGCGAACGCGAGAGCACCGCGCGCGTCACCGTGTGGCGCCACCTCGCCGTCGCGCGCTCCTACACCATGGAGGCCTCCTTCTGCGGCTTCGACCAGGGACCGTACAAGGTGAGTCGCCCGAACACCTACAATTACATTGCCAACTAATCAATCTACGTTCGTCAATCACATGCTTACTTGAATTTGGAACAGGTTCCACTAACTTTTTTTCATTTATTTTTCTTGTATTCAATTTTAAATTTTAGTGATAAGTCGAATCGAAGGGCTTATTTTTGTTGATTATTTATTAATATTTGAACTATTGTCGCGCCTTTCCACCTGTTTTGAGTTTTCACTCTGTCGGTAGTATAAGGATACTACCTCTGTTTTTTTTTATTTTTCCATCCCGTGGCGAAGCTGGAGCGAGCCACTAGTAATCTGTAAAGTTAAACAAGAAGATAGACACAATTAAATGAAAATTAAAATAATTTGTCGAAACATTTAGCATAATAGAGGCTGTCTATGTCTTTAGCCCTGATAGTGACAAGAAAAATTATTACGTTATACACAGACACTACGAAAGCAACCCTCTGTGCCTGTAATCGGTAGGATGTAAGAACATATTTTGTTGTTATCGCCTTTTTGACCACCTAATACGAATGTTCATTCTTGGGCTGGACTACTTTTTTATCTTAACAAAATTCTTCATTTATTGATTGTTTAATGTATGCTTTAAGCTTCTTTAAGCCTAAAGCGTACATTCCTCCTCCTACTCTACATATATTTAATGTCGTTTATTACTTAATAGACTCTGTTGGTCGGGACATCTATTATTTTTGAATGATATTTTATTCGAAGAATAAAATATCATTCACAATACTTTTTGTCAATTTTAAAGTTATATGATAAATTGTTATGTCTTATGTTCTATTTCTCGAATATAGATTTCTTTCAGTTTTTATATTTGCCATATTTTTTATTAACGACACCGATTAGGCAGCGACTTAATCGATTTGGTCCGCCTTGTCGGTATTAAAACGTGAGTAATGAGCTTTTAAGATTTTACGATTTCTTTTAACACGGGTAGTGCAGGCAGCTCGTCTAGAACCTGTTCACTGATTAGTCTTGGCTAAAGATATATCACTCGGCAATAAAATCTATCACTTCTCTTAGAATATATTTAGATTCTTAATAATACATACCTTCGTAAGCTATTTACGTTTGTACATTCATAACTATTCAGTATTTATTGCACAACAAAAGCAAATAATAGTCGAAATAACTCAGGCAATATGCAAGCAATAAAGGTTGATGACATTGACGATTCTTCCGTGTGTGTGTGTGTAATAATTGAGGGATTTATTTTCTATGCATAAATAGTAAATGCACATCATATATATAGTAATGTAAGTAAAGTTTTACTTATAAACATTGACTTTTAACTTAACGATTGTAGTCCACACTTTTCTACTAATCGATAATTAAGTATCTCAGGCATGTAATGTTTCACTTAGTTTTCAGTTACAAATGATTGCGTGCCTCAAGATTAATGATATCGATGGTTAGTACGTAAACGTGGGGCGATACATCTCCCGCGTCCGGCCTCGCCCGTAGCTCTTAGATCGCGGAGATAACTCTCGCAATAAATCAGCCAACTGCATCATGTGTGAAGACGTTTCCATAATATTTCTTTAATACCTCACGTCCACGATGCGATCGCTGTACATGGATTTATCCGGTGGCTCTACACGACCGCAAATATTTCTCTTTTTCCCATTTTTATTTTTAGCTACATTGATTTAGTTGTAGCGTATAATCTGAACAGGCGGTATAATATTTTATTTGAGTATTTTCTCTTAAAGTTGCATTGTACACAACTTTAAGAGAAAATACTCAAATAAATATTATATGAATTTGTGTTGTAATGTCAAAATGGTTGTTATTTTCATTGGGCTCACAAATTAAATAAAACATCGAGTTAACAAAAATAACTATACTTAATCACTCTTTTATACATATACCTTTCTATTTATCATAAAAACCAAGCATTTCCTTCTAATTACGACAGTACAAGTCGAGAAACAGGTAGCATTTATATTTTTTACTGCACAACTGTGAGAGCTAGACTATATGGCATTGATGTTCCTTGAAGAATCTTACAACAGAAGCTATTAGGAAATGTATAGGGGATTTAATGACATTTTCTGCCTAGGGCAAAAACGATCCCCGAGTTAGAAATGGATAGTTTAATTCTATGCTTTTCAAACGAGTGCTTATCGGACCCTAGACTTTCGCCAATGCGCTTTAGTAATCACAATAGTTCACAGACATTTGCAACAAGCGCTACCCTTTCCACAAGTTAATAACTAAACCAAATAAATCTTTTCAGGATCAACATTTAAGTGCGAAAAGTTCTACTTACAATATTGTATGATTGTAATAGTGAAAGAAGTTTGTGGAGACAAATCCAAATTGAAATTGCGATCTATCCCTACCACTCTGAGCTAATAGCCTGTGTGTTTAATTTATTTATTTTTAATGCTGCAGGAATGCATGATAAGTTAAACTGTCTAAACAGCTAAAATTCTTACCACAAAATATATGACCTGAGATTACTCGTGAGGCCCACTTAGCGACGGTGCCCTTTGAAGCGAGTTTTTAACAATATTGCGGGCAAAATTCCGCGGTAATGAAGGCTTAACAAGCGTCGCGTGTCCGTGGGCATACCGAGTTTTTTATTTATAACACGGTCCAAATAAAGGCTTTGAGTATGAGCAAGCACTCGATGTCACTCGAGTACTTTTGTGTCGTGCGCTCAAAAACCTGTCGAGCTTTTGTTGTACTAACAACATCTAAATATAGATTCTTAAATGTTTTCTCATAGTAACAAAATAAAATAGTAGGTTTTGTGTGTATTTACTTATTGCCATATAGGCAGAAACATAATATATCTACTTAATAGTTTAATGTGAAAATAGACCTGCCATGTCGTCGTCCTGCCAACGTCGGATTTTGATTCCCAAAGAAAGATGTATTTTTTTTCCAATTTCGTTGTATCAATTAATCGTTTTACTCAATTGCAAACAAAATAATCTCTTGTATTAAATTTTGTAATGCTGACAATGTTGAATCACGGCTACATGTTAGCTATCACTAACCCAACTACGCAAAGGATATTAGGGTAAGATCGATCGGTCGATTGGTCAATCTTTTATGATAGTTTTGTATAAAAAAAACTTTTAATAATTGATATACACTTATTTTACTTTCATACTTTTGGACTCGCTTAAAACTTCAGGAACAGTAATTGTTGCATATATAGATCATCTCTTGTTATTGTGACTTGATCCGTAATGATCACGTTGGTTAGACGTTTTAATCTTTGCACAAAATTTACAATGCTACAAGTGGCAAACGACCAAGCGGTCCACCCGACTTCGATAGACCGCAATCTACAGGCATCTGCAACAAGCTAATGAGTTGCAGATGCGTTGCCTACCTTTAATAGATGCAGGAGGAGACAATAAAATATCATTTTTTTCAGTTTGTCTTCTTTTCTTTTCTAATTTATCCCACTCCGGTCAAATCTTCTTCCTCTTCCCATCCTTTCCTAATGAGATCTAAATGGGAAGAGGAAGAGGTGAATGAGACCCTCGCCACCTCACTCATCAAACGAAACAAGGAATACTTCTACGTCACGCCTTCTGTAAGGTCGTGGTATTTCACCGGTCAAGCCGGTCCATTCGAGCAACAGATGTTGTAGCTGCGGGCTCTACCACAGTTCATTGTTACATGCTTTGACGAACAAAGTCGTATGTACAACCTGTTTATAAATTGTGTAGACATATAAAACAAATACAGTAATAACTTTATTTTATGACGGCTTAATGATGATAATAATATATTATCAGGGTCTACACTTGAACACGCAGCACCTGCAGGGCGTGGGCGGCGAGCTGTGCGAGGCGCTGGGCGGCCTGAGCGACGGCGCCGCGCTCGACATACAGCTCACTAAGGACCTCAACGGGTGAGTCTCGAACTGACATATATTAAACGCCACTCGTCGATAACTCATCGTTGTATTTCAATAAATGTCTTCATCTGTCTCGAGGCTGTTCGAGAAATGAGTAGTTTTGTTTTGGATGTTATCTATTTTTAATACATTATTCATAACATTTTCTAAGCTAGTGCGGTTTGGAAATTATTATTCAAATCTGTGTTTTATATACAGTAACAACGTTGTTACGAATTTCTTAAATAGTTTCGTAAACAAATTTCCAAACGTTAGGTTACTTAAGCGTTAAAGTACATGACGTACGCTTTAGTTCATAATTTTACTTCTCTATTTTAAAATGTTGTACGCGTTTTTGGGGATAAACCAAAAGGTTTAAAAAAGGTGGTTATTATAGTTCCAATATACACAAATAATAGGATACACGCTCAATATAAACGTACTATTTTATTTATTTTATAAAGTATGAGATAAGATTTCAAGAAGGAAACTGTTCGCGTCCGTTAGTTTAGTCGCGATAGCGTCGTGTTTCAACGGTGACCAACCTCGATCACTTCATTCGAACGAATTATTCATAAAATTATACCAATAATAATCATTCATCACGAGGAACCAGTGTTGACTAAAGACTTCACATAGTTTCACAATATTTTTTCAATTAATGTTTTTAGAAAATATTGCATACGGTAGAAATTATTTTTGACCTATATAACATAGAATAAAGATTACTAGTCTCAAAAATTTTAAGCATAAAAGAATTTTAAAAAATACATTGCTATTGTACTGCAACATTACAATTTTGCTGCCTATTTTATGAGATGTCGAAATAATAACTTGACAACACTAAACATAAGTTAAACTCATCAGCGATTCTCTAAAAAAACCTAAACTGATTGAGCATAAAATCTTTTCTACGTGAGTCATGGTCGCAGGATCTCGCTGTGAACATTGTATGCATCTTTAAATAGACTATAAATCAAATAGAGCCTATTCACGAGTCAATTTAAAACTTTATGTATAGAAAAAGAAGATAGTTAATACTTATACCACGATTATAGTTATAATTACGTAATAAATAAAACACGATTTTTTTATTCGACAGTAACACGATTGAAGTAAATTGGAATAACGCAAGCAAAAGGTAATTGCATACGTCTAATGCATACCCTAACATTGTTGTTAAACTTTAAATTATGTTACTCGCAACATGGAATGAAATTATAATTAACAAAGTTAAGTTTGCAATTAAATTTAATACAATTTATAATTTCTTAGCAAACATTTTGGTTTATTGTAAACCTAACGTCAATGGTTTCAAATTAATTACTGTAAAGACGTGATGTGATGTTACATTTTCTAAAACATTTATAATTTTATATTTGTACCAGCTTTTGTTGCGAAAATAACTTAATTAAAGTACAAAAACAATTTCAAAATTAAATTTGTCGAGATTGTAATTCATGTTTGTACATTGGAGGCAATTTGTAATAATTGGCGTCACTAACACCGTCCATTAAGAGCTCACGAGTTACAGTGCGGTAACAACAAAAGTGTTTCCACTTTACAGCTTTGCTTGTAACTGTTCAATTGTCGCACCTTACTTGAGTTAACTTTGTAACTATCTCACTTTACTTCGTGGTTAATGCACCTACATATTTTCACACATTATTATGTTCGAAGAGTGATTGTTTTACCACACTAAGGCTTAGATAATAGACAGATGTGTTAAAATAATGTATTGTATTGTAATAACAAACCTTTTGTTGTGTTAATATTGACTTTTACTTTGACTTATTTTTACAAAAATGATTTTATGAAGTTTAAGTGCTAGTTTCGTACTTTTTCTTTCATAGAACTCTTACTCAGACACAGATTATACTTTATTTTTAATGCTACTACAATGTTGCTTATTCGCTTGCCTTGATGCATATAGAATTTTTCCCACACAATGTAAAAAAGTACTCGCTTTAAATTGTAATAAATTTAAAGATAAAGAGTTATGAATACATTAATTGAGTACTTAACATATGTGCCGTAAATGCTATAGATTACGGGTATACCCATGGAACGTATACATCTCGCATCCGTATAAAAGCAGCAATGTATAGTCGCTATGCGTAATAGTCTCACCGGCGTAAGGACTTAATCGCCCCCTTTCGATGCATTACCCCCCCTCTGAAGCATCAACTGCGATTACGTCTTCAATGCGGGCGACGCTAAATCAATACAGAAGATATAAATTATTGGTCCGGCCGTACTATTTTAATATTAAGCCCGGCGTGCACTGTGCTTATTCCTATGATGAATCGGTGCGGGCAATTATGCGAGGGAAATAACGTCGCTACATGCGACTGTGCTGCCTTCACTGCAGTATTCTATTAATAAACCTCATGGTATGCACCTTGTGTTTTCATACCGGAGAGATTTTAAATAGAATACGTAGCGCATCGAGAAAAAAATACAAGGATGAAAATTAACTGTACTCTTGTCATTAAAATGCGATTTTTTTTTATCATAGCTAAGGTCTGATTATCTGATTTAGTTATGGTTATATTAATCATCCACATTTTTTATGAACATTCATTATTGGGTGTATACTTTAAATATGTGTAATTTAAGTTGGTCTCAATAGCTTTTATTGCGTTGGTAGTTTCATATATTATCTGACCAATGCCTGGACCAATCTTTCTAGCGCATCACGGCTTATGGTCGAAACTTATTCTGTTATTTTTGATGCTCAACGATCCGTTCTCTGCATCACGATCATCTTTACAATAATTCAAGTTAACCATAAAGGAATTCGAAGAACAAAAGACTTCAACGAAGCATACTACTAACTTTGTCAATGCAACTAAGATAAATCAAATATCACGTACTGTAACTTTAAATGTGTTCATTTGTACTTTAATATAAAAAATGTACTGGGATAATAAAAGTAAACTGTCTTAGTACTAACTCGAAAAAAAAAGATGATTGGTAACATGTAAGGCTGTCTTGATTTTGGGTAACCTACCACTAACTACCTATTACAACCTCTTCCCTTTTACAACCCCCTACTTATTAAAACCCTTTTACACCCTAGCTTTACCAGCCTTTTAATTTTAGAATAACTATGACCTAAAAATAATTTAGTATTTTTTTTATATAAACAATTACAATTTTTAACAAACTAACTGAAAGTTACCGAATATGCTTAAGACACCACTAATAACACGTTAAATCGATCGCTGTAAGTATCGTAGCTATAATTTATTTTATTTTTGTTTCCAGAGAAAAGGCTGTGGACAGTGAACCAGGCTCATGTTCCGATAGTGTGCTCAAGACAGATTCAGACGAAGACTTTGATTAACTTAGTAAGAAGATGTACAGGAAATATAATTTTGCGAATGCGGACGTATCTAACGAAATTAAGCGTTATGTAAGAAATGCTCCCTCGGCCTAATTTTTGAAATCTATTCATTTTGAAGAAAGATTATTGTAGTTTTTTTTCGACAATTGATGTTCGTGTGTTGGGTACTCGGTCATTTTGTTTAACATAGCAGTTAATATATTCAAGATCTCACTTTGCGTAGCAAATTGTAGAAATTGAGATTTATTGTAACGATCGGTCGATACGTCTGCTACATAACCTTTATGTAAATTATTTTTTTTTAATTTCAATTGCAAATTAGTTATCGCGTAGTAATTATTGATTATAACTATAACCGATGGTCTCGCTCGTTCATTTCTTTCATTTGTGTATGTATTTTTTATCTAACATTATCGTCTGTGAATAATGATACATATTTCTTTTTATTTTTATATATTTCGTAATATGGAGAAGTTGATTTTTCTGATGTATGTAAATTATTTCTGTTTGTGATCTCAGTAACATTAAAATTATATCGAAGTATATAAACGTATTTTATTTACAAGACCCAAATGATCAATTCTAAGTCATTCGTTGGCAAATATCAGCGGGCTCCAAATACTCTATTAACTGATGTGTATCTTGATCAAAGCTGGTCACGGTAAGAGCACAATGACGTCGCTCGCCAACGGTTCAAACCTGGCTACCTCTGGCGTCTGAAGGTTAAGATGTAGAGTAAGCCAGGCGTCTCGTCAGTCAGTTCATTTACGTCAATATTAAAACCTTGGTGGGCCGGTGGCGACTGAGAGAAAGAGGCCGGCTGCAAGTTTATTGCAAGGGTACATTTTAGTGGCAACGGCGCCAGGCCGCCAGATTATCCATTCGTGACGTAGGGAGCTCTTTGGAGACGTAGCCGACGACATCGCCATGTAGCAGAAATCTTAAGGTTGTGCTCCACAGGTGTTTTATTTGATAACATCCTCTTATATATAAGTAAAGGGATAATAAAAACAACAAAAATAAAAAGAGAAATCAGTAAATTTATTATAACTCTTAATAAATAATATATTTGTATCAACATTGCATCACACTCATTAAGACGCATTAAAACAACATAAAATAATTGCTTGTATTATTAAACTATGCTCTTCTCAGGGGTAAGCGCAATAATTATCGTCATAATGTATATGTATAACAGTTCGCGATTTAAATAATATTTGTATACATTCCTTGAATGAATGGTACTATAATTGCTAAGAATGCTAAATGCCGCCACAAAAACAGAAAAAAACTCGTTCCATTGAACGCACTCATTGACCTTTTAAGAATAAGGGCGAGGGAGAATCTGATCAAAGATTCATCGACATTAAACAGCACAATACAGATCCAATAACTGTCACGATAAAATTGTTAATATCGTTAGTTTATAGTGTCACTAGCGATATTACAAATTGGCAAATAATTGGATAGCTTCAAAATGTTATTTTATTTAAAAAAATGAATTAAAACATTTCCTAGTAGTTTTTTAAATTTGAAAGTTTTAGTAGGTTTTTAAGTACTCTGTTTTATAGTATTTTTTACTATTTTATCATAAATAACGTAATACGTATGAATAATATACGCTTGGTAATATGTAAAACTCGGAGAACATAAATATGTCAACTCGGGCGGACGTCCTTAGCTTTTTCAAAAAAATATTTTTAAAGTACCATATGATTTTTTGTGATTGTAGCTATGAGAAAACCTTAGCCATAAATTGATAAACATTACAGAAATGATTCTTCAAAAATAATATTTGATCTCCAAGTTAAACATTTATTTCTTATTTTATAATAATCTACCTTATCTTCTAAGTAAAACAATTTAGTACAGCCTGCCTATATTTTGGCAAAAAATAATTTGAGCATAAGATAGTTGTAAATAATTACACAAATATGTAATATAAAATATAAAACTCAAATAAAATGTCTTTTATGAGAAATTATAAATTATGTGAAATTCGAAACAATGGTATAAAAGAAAGATTAAAAATCCGTATTAAACGAATTTATAATAAACATATAATTTAAATTAGTCACCAGTTATAATAAAATGAAACACAATAATACTTTGATCTATGTACCTATAATTTTTACAAAAAATACATTCGTATGACCAAAATGGCCGCGGTTACACTTTAACAAGATCAACAGATAGAAAGATGGTTTACAATAGGGCGATTAATTCCCCTGTATTCAAAAAGGACTACTACACTTTTTAAAGGCATTTTAAGGCTATACAATATCAACGTTAACTTTTCTAACCCAAATCTTAGTCACAGCGTTTAGCCATTACTTATTTTAATTTACCTCGAATAGTTGAATACCAACTGACAGAACCGGATTGCGTCCCAAATACTTGATCGAGGCCTCGTCCGAGGCAAACAAACTGCACACGGCAAGATAATAAACAATGGCACCTACTAGCTCGAGGCAAAGAAACGCACCACGTTGAGGCAAATGAACGCATCTATTCTAAGGCAAAGGTATGGTACTGTAAATAGAATATCGATTTCGATTGCTGTTTAACGATTCGTCAGTTTGTTTTCGAATTAACGTATCAACACTCTCTTGTATATGTAGAGAGCGAGACGACTCAGTTCACTCGGAACGGGACTCCAACTTTTTATATGTATATAAAATACAGTATGTTCTAAAAATACACTATATTTAATTAGTTATCAGTATTTACGGGCAACGCGGATGTCGACAAACACTTTTACATTTGTTACAAATTTATAATATCATCTCACGTATTAGAACCTTTAAACCCGAAAAGTGTAACATCGACAAACATCTTTACTGTAAGGAGGCTAGGAACCTGGGCTATGAAATCAACGTCGATCTCCATCACCTAACCTATTTTTAATATTTAAACCAAAGATACTCTGAGAATTTTAAAGTTGTATATCAACAAATAAATATTATATAAATATATATAGGGAAAGTACAAGTATCAAAACCATTTTTTTATTATTTTTATGTAATTACCGACAGACGTTACATTTACTATATTTGTTTCTGTTTTAATTTGCTCTAATAAATTTTAAACAATAAAAGACAATAATTAATAAAATGTATACATCTTTTTTGAACACACGCAATAATTATTGTATTAACACTATTTCATAATTACATATTTTCAGCATTGTCTCAGACATCACTGGTACTAAAATCACACGAGGATTTTCTTTACACTACATATAAAACGCGATCTTACTCGAATGAAACTTTTATCACACAAATTGATCAAACAAACAATAACTTTAAACTCAAGGAATAACTCACTGTGTCAAGACATTTCATACTTGGCACCATTATTCCCTCAGCATCCAACTTCATATTGATTTATGTAACACCAAACTACTGACGATTGACGATGTTGCCCGTATATGATAACTGAAAGCAAAAAAACGTAAATTTTTTATTTATCTACTATACCAACCCTTATTTATTCACCCTTTATAGTCGCGAGGATCAGTGTAAGGGAGAATGCCTTAAGGAAATAAGTACGACTTAAGGCATTCTCTATCGCCTGTAGATTTCCTAAATTATAAATAGCATAAAAACAAAACACAAGCTTAAATAAAACCCATAGGCGCAACATCTGTCGCATGAATGTGCCGGCTCGACTGGTGAAATACCACGACCTCACAGAAGACAGGCGTCAAGTAAAATTATTATGCTTTTCGTCTGATGAGTGAGGTGCTGGAGTCCTTCCAGTCCTCGTCCCCTTTCCATCCTTTTCTAATATGGAAAGGATGGGAAAGGGGTGAGGATTCGACGGGGGATGAGAATAAATGGGTATGAGCAATATCCTTTTTCCTGTCTCTCCGCACCTCTGTCCATAAAAGGTAGGCAAAGTATCTGCAACTCATTTGCTTATTGCGGATGCTTATGGGTAGCAGTTCCTTACGCTACTACTCGTTTGCACGCACTAATTTAGCTTTAGCCTACTCTTTTATCTCTGGAAATTAAACTAACTCTACTGGAGAAGACAGAGACAGCAATCACTATTTACCTATCACCAAACTCAACAAAATTTAATCAATCTAATTATACTGTTACCCAAATTAGTCAAAGGAACATATTTTATCAGGGAAAAATCATGTGGGGGAAGAAAGACTGCTGGAAAATCCCCTCGGTGGCTGTCCTTGATTGCGAGATGGGACCATACCTTGTGCCAGTAGTGTGTTACGTCAAGGCGCGGGCGTGGAGGTGACGGGTGGGCGGGGTCTCGTCTGCTGACGGCGTTGGCGCGCGAGGAACGAGTGTCCTCCAGCCAGCAGCGCGAACCGCTGCTCGACCGCCTCGCGGTGGCAGCGCATGCTCAGCTGGTACCACGCCGACGCCAGCAGCCGCTGCTCGTTGCTCCGACCCTCCTCGCTGCCATCCCCGCTCCCGCTTCCGCTCCATCTTTAAATTAAATGTTTCCTCACATAATGATATTTCCAATTATTTTATTCTTTAAAACTTAGTCCAGGAGCAATTGGCGCATGATTACCTAAAACTATTCCACCTTAATTTTTTTATGCGATCCTCTTCAAATTGATGATATATTTTTCGTGGGTCAAAAGTGCCCAAATTTGAGATTTTTCTAAACATTAAAAATTCATATTTCTAAAAATATTAACTTTATCATTAAAAGTTATAGTACTTTATTATAGTATATTATATAGTATAATATTTCAATAAAAAATTGTCCGGTTGATAAATAAGAATTCCTTGCAATTGTTTAAACAATATAGCACGAGGTTGCCCCATGGCAACATGCATTTATATCACCAATGGGGCAATTTGAAGAGAGGATCGCATAAAACAATTGAGGTGGAATAGTTTTCGGTACTCGTGCGCCGATTCCTCCTGGACTAACTAGTCCTGACAGACGTTATTCAATCCATGTTGATATCGTTCTATAAATTTGTTAAAAGTAATTAGAAAAAATGTAAACAAACACAAAAAACTGTGCCATTTTGAAAAATCGATGTATATATATATACGAACGAACGTTAGTTGTGATCGAGTGTGCATACATTATTTATGATTTTGTTTATTTTAATTTTACTTTGTTTCTTCTAATAACTTTAAAATAGATTATATTCTGCGTATGGACATTTTTTTTTTTATGATGCCATTACGACTCGTTGACAAGCTATGATTGAGCTATTAAACGAATGAAACTTACTCGTGTCTGTTATTGTTTGCGGGCGGTGCGTCGGTGCGCGCGGCGGCTGTGCTGTTGGTGCCGCGCGAGTAGCCCAGCGTTATGTCCGATATCGACTGCTGGCCTGAAATAGTATACATTTTTTATTACGATTTCACTAAATATGAGAATACAATAAATATATTCGCAGTTCAACTAGAAACTAATAATTAAATGTCGTAGGTTTGCTTAATTGTACGATCCCTTCCGTAACCTTGCTTATAATTTAATATTCTGAAATTCAGGAAGTTAAGAAGATCCAGCCTAAGTTGCAATTGAGATTCTGAATTACAAATTTCATGCAAAAACGCCTTTCTCCTAAAGTCATGTAAATTTTATTTTACACGCTGAATTAAAATCTGAGTTGGAGATTTAAAGAACCCATTAAGGTGTTTGAGGGAGGTAACCTCACAAACAGATTAATAGGAGTGAGAATAACTGTACCAGTGGTGATAGTCCTCGGGTCTAACGACTTGATGACCTCCTTGGCCTTGTCGACGCACTTCTTGTACTTGTCCTCGAGCGCGAGCAGGTCGGCGTCGCGCGCCGCCAGTGCCTCCTGCAGCTTGCCGGCGCGCCGACGCTCCTCCGCAAGCGCCGCCTGCAGCTCCTCCACCTGCAACGCTAAACACACAACCAAAAACCCACATTTACTACCATCTTTTAACTTTTAATGAATAAGAAAAGTATCATGGGTGTATATTTTTATGGAAAAGGGAGGCGAACAGAAACAAGCAGTTGTAGAGCTCGCAACAACATCTGTTACAAGTATCGGCCGGGTCAATCGGTAAAATACTACGACGTCAAAGATGACAGGCGTGAAGTATAAGTATAGCGTTTCGTTGAATAAATGACTCCGGAGGCCTAACCATAGTCGTTTTCCCCTTTATATCGTTTTCTAAAAAGGAAAGGAGAAAAAAGGGATGGATAGGAAAATGAAATATTTTTTTTTTCCCTTTTCTGTCCATTAAAGGTAGGCAACGCATCTGCAACTCATTTAGCTTGTTGCCGATGCTTTTGGGTACAATCACTTAATTTCGAGCGAACCGCTTGCTCGTTCGCCATCTACGTCTATAAAAAAGTTATTTTAATTGACCACTCATAGACATCGGAAACAATCAGATACGTCGCCAGCCGCTCCATAGGACAAGATGGATCTTTTAAGCAAATCGCTTAAGTAAATGACAAATGTGGTACCAACATTTGCGCTGATTGTCTTCCATAGCAGAAGCGAGGCGCGGGTGCGGCTGCTCCAGCGCCGCCTCCAGCTGCATGATGCGCTGCGCCGCCTCGCGGTTCAGCGCGCGCTGCTTCTCAAGCCGAGCCGCGTAGTCCTCCAGCAGCGCCTGATCACACACAATCTTCATATTACACTCGACACAATTTTGATTTATTGTTATAACTACGATGTACAGGTACGCGGATGATTGATTGATATACATAAGACATATTATTATTTTAAATTAAATATAATAAGTAGTTTTTTCATTTCCATTGGGTGTACGTAAATATGCGCCCGTGTGCATGTATTTTTTATGGAAGAATTTGGCAAACGAATAAGCGGGTCCACCTGATTTTAAGTGACTGCTACCTATAGCAGCATTTGCACCAAGCAAATCAGTCGCCATTGTATTTTTAATGTACTAGTTAATGTTTAATGCACAAGGGATCAACGTCCAATCCACTTCTCCATCCCATGCTTTCCTTATGAGGGTAGGAATGAAACAAAACTGAAATTAGGCCTCCGGCACCTCACTCGACGGATGAAACGCAGAAGGATACTTCTACTTCACGTTTGTGTTCTGTGAGGTCGTGGTATTTCACCGGTCGAGCCGGCCCATTCGTGCAACAGATGTTGTTGCGGGCTCTACCACTGTTCCCACTGTTAATATATGGTCGCACATCTGAATCAAAATTATATGCCTCGTTATAAAAGATAAACAGTATCGAATTGTACAGATCTTATAATACCTGCACCGAGGCCTGGTCCGCCTGCGCCCCCTGGTTCTGTCTCAGCAGCTTGTTCTCGTGCTCGAGACGAACTAGGCGCTCCTTCAAGTCATTTGGCATCATCTCTTTAGACACGTTACCTTCACTAGCACCTGAAACCAAAATAAACGTAACAAAGTGAGTTAACAAGGTTAAAGATTACAGAGAGTAAGGTACAGAACATTAAGGTACAAGGATACAGCGAAAGAAACAACGTTCTAAGCGGGTCCATAAAACACCTCTCCCTTTTTTTAATACAACAATGCACTAACCGCAGTAGTAGATTAAGTATTCAAAATGTTTAATTGGGTCATCGATTAATTCTTCTAATTAATATCGTCCCATAAAATCAACAAAAGACAGCTTCACCTGTAGTTTGTTCCAGATCAAGATGAAATTTATGTTAACAAAGGTTACAGTTTACCTTTTATGTTAAAATTCGTAGATTCCAAAATATTTTCGAAAAACCACTTTTTCCCACATAATATATATAAGCTTTCGATATTATAGAACTTCTGAACTTATCTCACAATTATCACAAAATTACAATATTTCCGATGAAAGTTTAAAAATTGTAATGGCCGCCATGTATGATAATTATTCAGAAAATAATTACATTACAATTACAGAAAATAATTATCTTGATGTGGAACAAACCATATGAGATTTAATTTAAGCTTACGTTTTTAAAGTAAGTAAATGATTTGTTGCGCTGATTTGTTAAGGCTTTTATAGAAGAAAAAACGAAGGTAACCGGCAGCTCCTAGGGCTCTAAGGTAAGGTAATACCTGTGGATGCGGTGGAGCAGCGCAGTTCGTCGACAGTCTCCCGCAGCGTGGCGCGCTCCTGCAGCAGCGAGTCGCGCTCGCGCTGCAGCGACGCCGCTCGACTGCTCAGCTTCTTGTTCTCGATCTCCAATTTGTCCGCTTTTGTTATCTCCGCATCCAATTTCTCGTTGAGATCTGTTACCTGTATATATTTCAAAAACATAACCTGCACGTCTTTTAATCCTAAAATGTTATGGATAAAGTTAGCAATCGCTGTTCGCTTTTGCGTATTACATCACAAATATGACCGGGGGCTTGCCAACCCCAGGGTTTTATACATCAAAACGGATATAGACATAATTTAAGAACAATTTCTTTACTAGTTAAACAAGTATTTATGATTAAATCCATGGTTAAACAAAAAACTGTAATTGACTCACTTTTTGGATGATAATTATGAGTTTAGTGAATGAAGGAGTAAATAAGTCAGTAGAAAAGTGAATGATTGAATGAGTGAGCGCGGAACCTGCTTCTTGTATATGTCGAGCTGCGCACGCACGGCGTTGGCGCGCGCGGCCGCCTGCTCGTGCTCGATGGCGCGCTGCACGTGCTCCAGGTTGGCGCGCTCCAGCAGCTTAACCTGACAACAAGCACACACACATATACAAACATTTTTATATATGTATTGACTTTTCGTATCGGCAGAAAATTCTTTAAGAATTCAGTCAGATTAGTCTAAGGTGTAAGGATAATCAGATTGAAAATATTTAATCATAAAAACAATTTGAAATTAACTCAAACGATGGGTATAAGTAATTTACGCTTGTGTTCTGGTTGAATCAATATATTTTATGATAACTGATATAATATATTTTAAGTTATATTACAAATACTACAGCGACTTCAGTAGATAAATGAACCTGGGTCCTAAAACTGCAACAAAAACGGTAGTATATCTCTAAAACTCTTTCGATTCAGATGTCTATAGATAGCGGGTCATTTAATTCAGGTAAGCCGCTAGGTCGTTTGTAAAAGATGAATAAAATGAGTTATGAACCTGTCTCCGTAGATCGACGTGTTCCTCCATCCTCTTCTTGTAGGAGGCGACGGCGGCCTCCAGCGCGGCCGCTTTCGCCGCCGTCTCGCGCAGCGCGTCCACTTCGTCCTTAAGCGCGACATTCTCAGAAGCAGCTATCTGTAATTATTTATACACATTAGTACATTGTTTTATAAATAAACATAACTCACGCAGATATTGGGACTCTGACAACCATATCCATTGAAGTTAAAAGTATTATAATAAAATCCATAGGACGAAAGTCTCGAGATCGACAAGTTTAGTAAAATTAACCTTTAAAATTTAGAATATAACAAAAAAGGAACATAAAATTTGCTATGAAAATATTGTTAATTATTATTTTACATTAACTGTATATTGTGTTACATTACTTCATTGTGATAAATAAATTATACCTTTTGTAAGTTAAAAAAACTTCTGAATGTTGTAATGCGTGTTCATTAAATTATATAATGACAAAGAATAACTCAATCGAATGATTGAATGCTACATATGAGGTAATAAAGTTACTTACATTTCTATTTTTACAAAAAAAAAACTTGAGAATTCATACCGTAATAAGTTTGTTACGCAATTTTCCTGTATTGAATTATTAACTTGTACCGTTCCTTCTATTGCTAATCGCTAACAACAATAAAGCTATAATATTAAAAAAGGGTATTTAGTTTTCACTTTACTTAACCTATATGATTCTACTCTATTGATCTCTCTTCCTCTGTTTTGTCTACACCAAATTTTCATGGAAATATAAAAAACTGATATTTGACAATTTTGATTCCAATTTCGAGCTTCCTGCTCATTTTTCTCTTTCAAGGTAGTTGTTAATGGTTACAGATGTATAGAAGGCACCACAAAGTCGCAGTTCGACAGCTTGCTTTCACAATTACATGACCACCCGATCCGAGTCTACGCTACGTACAAAACAGTGGTACCGTCATCGGTACTGCGTACAGAATATACGCAGAATATAGATCAGTGAGATGCAGCAGAGCTCATCCTTTTTTCCTTAACTCCTCTTTCTTACAAAGAAGCTGGCAAGGAATCCAAAGATATACGTGACTCTTTTGATAGTTACTGATATCCATGGCTAGAAAAGTTAATTATATGCCATCCGCGTTGGTATATCATACCTGTAGCTCTTCATTCCTCAGCTTGAGCATAGCGAGCTCGCGCTCGAGTCTGTCAGCGCGGGCGCGTTGGTCGTCGCGCTGCAGCTCGATTTTATCGAGTTCATCCTTGAGCGCGTCGAGCTGCGCGCGCATGTGACTGTAGCGCAGCGTGCCAGCGTGCGCGGGTCCCAGCGAAGCGCCCGCCTCATCCAGCTCGCGCTCCTCGCTGCCGTTACCCACGACGCCCGACTGCGACGCGGTGAGACGACTCACCTCGCTCAGCAGCGTCATCTTTTCCTCTTGAAGTATTTTCACCTAGCAGGAAACAACACGTGATTAACGGTAATAGTTATGACCCTTAAAGATGCACATTGTTAGGTTTTATTGTACTTATTGATTAAATTGATCTCGAGAAAAAAATTCTAGTTGATATGAATGTGAAAGTGAAATGTTTTTGGTATTTCGTCATTCAACCCAACCCATAGCAGATGTGTCTCAAATTATTGTTTATTTATTTCGTAGTGTGTATTTTTAATATTGTTACTTTGTTAATGTTGAAAACAAATGTCTAAGAAAAAATCTGAATTTGTCATCGGCTACCAGGAGGCTTCTAAAGGCAGCGTGCTGATAATTATTAACAAAGACTGAACGATGCTACTAACGAGAAATTGTTTGAAAGGTGATGTAAATGTTATGTTGAATGTCTACCGCATGCGGCTTTCTGAAGAGTAATAAGCACGTGATGTATGACACGGAAGAGATACTGGTGGAATCCCGAGACAGAAGAGGGCACTGGTTCTACAGGAATGGAAATTAGCGCGGGATTATTATCTCAGAAGAGATGAATATCGATCAGCTAATGACGAATCTGACGAGAAGGGATGCGCCTGACCATATAACAAGCCTCGCGACACTTAAGTATCTCGGCAACGGAATTGTCTTTGATCACACTGATAAAACAAAACTTAAATACAACCCAGAAGAGGATTGGTGTCAGGCAAGTGGCCGGCCTTAAAAACTGTAGCCAAAATCTATACAGTATGGACTACGTTCAAAAGGGCAGAGAGATGACGATGACTGAAATATCAATCAGCGTAATGACCAAAAAGGCCGCTTCTGCATTAACTTTATGGACTTTAAAGTATGTTACTAAACGTAAATATTACATAAACTTCCAACGCCCCACGTTAAAGTGATCATTAGTAGGAATTGCTTTTAACAGATTTAGAGTAAATCGACCTTCGGACACTTGGAATTCAGTGTCGGCGCACTTTAACAATTGCAAACGTATTCCGCACAAAACCTTTCACAATAATGTAACGAAATTGACTGTTTGCAACATTTGCGCAAATCTTTTTGCCAACATTTATCTTCCCTAAATGTTTGTCTATAAAATTATAAGCAACTACATATTTGATAACTTAAAAGGTAAACTTATTCAAGTTTTCCTGAGACATTTTAATAAACTAATTAAACGAGATGGGCTGCGATCGCGAACTAATCCCTGTCCCACTCACCCCGAGGTAGGGCCCCCAACGGGCCCGAAACTAATCGGTACTATTAGCACCTCTTTGAATGTGTATTGAAGTTATAGTAGTTTTAAAATAAAAGACTTAATTTAACCTTGTCACACTATAATTGACAATTAAAGGCAAAGCTGCTGCTGTGCTATCATCTTGTTAGATTCTACAAATGTATACAATTATAAGAGGGACGCTACAATAGTTGTTAACAGTACATACACCCCCCTACTCGTGAGTTAAGCCGTTATTTAATTAGCTTAAGTGTTGCGAATATAACATGTACTTGCATCTTATCCTTAAGATATAGAAGAAAAGGAAGAAATAATTCAGGTAGTGTGACCAGAAGAGCTCAGCCGCCTCCAAATCCAAAGAGCCCCAAGTCGAGGTTCCCGAAGGAGTCCTAGGGTTAAATCACCCTCAAAGAGGTTAAGGATAAGCGCCCTCTGCGCTTGGCCACCGCAACCTTTGGGTGGTTGGCATAACAGTGGCCATCAAACGCCAAAAAGTTGTACCGTAATAAATAGCAATGCAACATCCTTTCGTTCATATTCCTCATCGCTTCTATCCTATGAAGACTAGTATACTGGTCAGATTTCTTTACTGGAGCGAATACCTGCCATTGGATATAAATGTGGCTATTGTCTAATCTCATTAGGCTACAAGAAAGTACGAGCGCCATTTAATGTCCAGTGAGTCAGTCGCAAAGGCAAACACTTTCACTCATTGTCGTCTTCATATTTCTGACGGATCGACTCCGATATCGTCTTCAAATTTATAGAACATTTACGTTATAAAGAATTTTAGAAAGTTTTTCTAATAAACCTATAAACCATTCCTAGTAAACTAAAACTTGTTTTATAAAATAAGTCGCCGCAATTGTCAATGATACAGCACGCTCGCACCTGTTACTAAAGTGGACAGGTAGAGTTTAACATAACTAAGCAAAAATACACGGCGGTAATTTGTACTCTCAAAGATAGACAGGACAGGGCGTATCTTACACGGTCACTCGCTTATGCAACACTAATAAAATGTGTAGTGTAAAAATTAAAAAGTTAATAATAATTAATTTTAAAAACAACATACCTGATTGTCGAGATCATGGCATCGTTGTGCGAGAGCTTCTCTCATGTCCACATCAGTGTCGGCTGCCGGCTCCAAATGCAGGCTGCCGCGGTTGGGGCCCAGCGTCAGCGTCTCTAATTCCTTTCAAACAAATGTACGATTCAAAACACATCATGTCACACATTTCACTAGACAATTCGGATACCGTCTTAAGCTCTCACTGACGCAACACGTGTCGAAAGAAGTAAACACAACAGTACACATATTTATTTTATGAAAGTTTTAATTGCTTTGACACTATTATGAACATTAAAAAATATTTTCAAACAATTAAAATAGCGTCGAAGTGTTAATCGCCTCAGGCACGTTGCGAATTACCCACGATCTTGATTTATTCGTGCACCTAGCGCGCACTTCAAATGTAAACTGATGTATGTATCATGCCATCACGCTAGTATTTTTTCGCTTTCCAAGGACGTAAAAGACGCGTAACTAAATACTACATAGTCGCGGTGCAAGGCAGCATGTGTGAACTCCGCTGAAAGTACTGTTAGCTAACACTTTTGCCTAATAGCTTTTTGTGAGGTACATTACAGTTGTATTGCTCCGTTTATAATCATTCAATTAATGTTTACATTTATGTTTTTATATTGTTTACATTTATAACTTTTATTTCGTAAGGCATTACATCCCCTGCTGAACAATATCTCTACTCATTTTCTACCTTTTTCTTAGTAGACAAAGCCTGGCCTAATGGATTGCTTAACCTCTGTTAAACGGCTTTACTAAAAACCGTACCTACACCTTTGTGTTACGCCATTTTATTGGTTCAAATAAATAAGAGAAGAGCACTTAGAATTTGGTAACACAAATTGAACATAGAATCAGTTTCCAAACCTGTATTGCTTGCATAATCGATCGCTGGCACGATAGCTCAAGTCCCATAATACGAGTGATGTATTCTTCCTTTTTGATACAGTTAACTGCACAGCCTGTGGTAAGACATTATGTTAATATTCATATTGTTCAAATTTTTTTATTATGGATTATTTCTTACTGTTTTTTGAGCGTTTATAAATAAATGGCAGCCAAGTATAGACTGATGCAGCATGGGTCAGCCTTCAATTTAGACATTATACTCATTTGTAAAATAGAAGTTTGTAGAATATTCTTTTTATAATTTAGATACAGCTACAATTAAAATAGCTTTTATAACTAACAATTTTAAGAAAAAAATAATTTATGGATTACCATATGAACAAATGTAGTTTGTTTCAATGAATAACTTACTAAGAACCAACTGCAGCAGCCTCCCCAAATCTGATGGGTCAGCATTTTCAGCTATATTTACAACATCAGGCCTTGAAAACTCCTGTAGACTCAAGTTTAGTATATCCTGATGATAATCTGCAATAATATTTATATCCATACATAAATATATATAAATTAAATCTATCCATGTGTGATCCACTAACTAACTAGATATTATTATCTCAGTATTCAAATTTACTCTACATACACATCTACTTATATATAATAATTAATAAATCAGCCTTTTTTTTTAGTATGTTTCCCCATTGCGGGGCACAGGCCTTATCTCCGAGAGAGGGAAGGGGCTGTTATCCACCACGTTGGCCCAGTGCCGAATAGTGGATGTCACATGTCTTCGAATTTTGTGGTTCTAAGACATGCCGGTTTTCTCGCTATAATTTCCTTTATCATTATTGGAGCAGTGGTGATGGAATAAATTACACAAAGTAAGATCTCTATTTGAGTTGAACCCTCAACCATAAATCTAGGAATAAACCATAAGGCCACCACTGCTCAATCTATTTATACCATAGTACAAATTCAGTGAAACAACATTTGATTTTTTATTGAATCCAAAAGTCTAAAAAACCAATAACCAGGTAAGATTTTTAACTAACCTTAAATCTAAGCCCATTAATATGAGAATTGTGAATCTTGGCACATTATTGTATCTTGTACCACTGTATTAATCAGTATTATAATGAAATTCAAAAAAGGTTTTAAGTACAATTCTCCCACCATTATATTCATGTGCAAATTTGTTTAATACATGGGAACCAGTTTATTTGTAAGAGAGATTATATCAATATCTTCTTTTATTATAATATAATTAACATAATACTGGTTTTAATTTATGTAAGTTTTATGAGGACATTATTAGCATGTATACTTTCGCTG
>JWHW01030531.1:0-21006 GCA_000931545.1 Papilio glaucus | reverse complement strand
TTTTGTATATGTTCTTTATACCTATTATGTGATTTGCTTACTTCTTGGTATTTTTATGAAATATTATTATTACTTTGTACATCACAGAACGTTTTATAAAACTTATATCATGGATAATTTATGTTATAGACTTTAATTTCACTAAAACAATTACAAGACCTTTCTATTAAGTTGTCGGTAAAGCAAAAATCTACATATAGCTTTTGTTCAAAGACGATTGCCAATTCGATAAATCGAATAAGGCTGGGCCTCTATTTTCTCAATACAATCCCTATTTAATAATTTTAAACAGAATAGGCAAAATTCGCTTGTTCAAACATGTCACAAACAATACAAAATATATGCCAACCAGTCAGAGCTAACCGTGTTGTTTGTCCGCAATATGTTTTTTGGTTGAGAATCGGATACACACACATTAATCACGTTCCTCATTTTTTAAGAAATATTGTTTCAGTAAAAAAATAGGTTGTCTCTTTAATAAATATAGAATATAAAAATGTCTGTTTTAATAGTAACCTTAAGACTACTAATATAAAACACGATTCGTACCAAAAATGTCTGCTATTTTCAATGATTATAAATAAGTTTTTAGGGTTCGAGTTTTTAGAGTTAATATAACCTAACTCCTAATGTGTTTTGAAAATGGCAATAAAATAAAAGAACAAAGCTATCAAAGGAAAGAGTAAGAGTTCTATGCAAAATATATTTTCATGTTGCAAAAGCATTTCGCAACTGACTTCAGGTCTTGTTAAATTTGATATTGTGTCGTGCGTTAAAACACTTACTATGTATGCAGTTTTCATATACTATTTAGTGAGTTGCAGACAAAGAAGTTTAAAAATTATTAAAAAGTTGTTGACATGCAGCATTAAGTTTAATCTCTGCACAAGACAAAGAAGTTATAAAGAGAAAAAAAATCAATATTGCGAAATTCTCCAAGGACAAGAAAATAATTGAAACGCTCGATTGATTCAAGGTTAAATTGGCTAACCTTTAATAATTTAACCTTCAATAAATGGAACGCTTAAATTATTTTTTAACCTTTTATTTCTCAAAGCCTACAGCAATTATGTAACTGTAGCGTAAAATGAAAGATTTTCACTTTAAGTTCTCAATTATTTTTATTTCCAGTAAAACAAGTTACGGCTTAACGATATCCACGAATGTAAGACAGACGGATAGATTTTATGAACGAACATTTCCCCTCCACTAAATGTTATCGCTGATGAACGGCACACAATAAAGCTGAATGTTATTTCCCTAATTGCTCCCTAAAGTTTGTTTGAATTACTTTCATGGGTACAGGTGTTATCTTTCCAGTTTGATTTTCTTATAAGAAAGTAAAGAAGCTTACCTGATAATAAGTCACGATCGCTACCCCTTACCATCTGAAACGATGAGAATACGAGATTAGAGGAACACATAGAGATGGCAATGCGGTGCAACACTCATCAGTAGAAACGTAGAAATATATAAATACCATTATTTCAGGCATTTGTGTAGAGGTCTTTTCCCAGCATAAAAGAGATCCATTCTCTGTATACTTGCTGTTGCTCAAGAGTTCGCATGCATTCGTTAGTTATTTTCCTCGGTAAAAGTTTTTGTAACTTGATTTCCCGTGAAATAACTTTGAATTATTGGTAAATGTCAAAAACTTGTTATTCGTTGTCATTTGGTTGCTATGGTAACTAATGTAGTATGTCATGTCTTGCAACAAAATGTCAGATGTTATTGTCGTGTCGTTAATCACCATTGCTAGCTATAGATTTTATTTTATTATCTTTTGTATTTTTAGAAATAAAAGTATTTCAGTATGACCGCAATACCATCTGATTTAAGTGGTCGAAGGTTAGAATGGAATGACACCCTTCGAAACAGGAATTGTTCCTAAATGATTACCCAAAGTTGTATAGTCTGAGCCAAACCATTCAATGATAAATTTATTCAGTACCAAAAAGCAAAAAATATTTTATTAAAGGACTACGAATATTTTATGCTATACATTAATAAATGCCTTTCCATTTGAACAATTTACTAGTGTTAACTGTAAAAGTTAACAACTTAACCGCATGCGTTATACAACTATTCCGTGTGACCAGATTTACAAATTAACAACGAGCTCAGTTTAAACGCCAGATAACAGATTGGATTTTAGTTTAGCAAATTGAAAAGACCTGAAATTTTATCGAAATTTAAATTGAAATGTGTTTTAATTGTTTGCATAAACGTAATTTTATGAGAATTATTGTGTATTATTATTGTATGTAGGTCACAGATCTGTTGTGAGCTTCTTCAGTTCATATTTGGCCTAGGCATATTGTAAACTGTTAGAATATTGTGAAATGAACGATCATCATTCATTATCATTTGATGTGTCAAGTCGCGACAATCAGTAAAGTTGCCATCTTTATGTAGGAAACATCAGGGTAAAAGATAAGAAAAAAAAGGGTAATTGGAAGAGGATTGTACCTATAATTCAAGACGAAGACTTACGTATATATTTATTACTCAATCATTAAGTTTTATTATCGAATTAGCTTCAATGGCAATCAAATGGCTATTATTTTTGAAGAAGACGTAGTAAGAGGAGACAACAAAAAATGATGACGTATATGCCACTAAGAAGCCAAGGCAGGTCGCTAATGTACTTTATGAGGGACTACGGCTAAACTATGTATTTATATAAACTTCATAAAACAGTATGTTACATATGTATCAAAGTATTTTCTCATTTTATTCACATTAGAACCTTTTTTTCTAATACAACTCTATTCATCTATCGAGCAATATTCTTGCTACGTTCATATCCCCGAGGCAATTTGTTGATTGCAGCATAAAACTCTGTGTAAATTCCCTCATCATATTGCAGTCCTAAGTCTAATCTTTCTGAGCGCATAATTTGCGAGAGTAAAAAATAAATAATCTATGCTGACTACTTTTTCTCTAATTACACGAAAACCAAATTCAAAGAAATTAATACCAGAATACAAACATTTTAAGACCGTTTAACGTTTTTGAAATAGTTTTACTATATCCATCAACTTGTCAACAAAAGTAACGATAGTTAAATTATTTAACGTTCGAATTAAAGTTCAGTTTTCGATTCCCAGTATTAGTAGCTGTGAGATTATAAAATCAACTTTTCAATAACTTGAAAATATCACTAACTATTAAATAAACGCCTCAACGAGTCCATGATACTAATTCAATATTTCCTTAATAAATTCTCTACAATAAATGAAAATATGACTTGAAAGGAAATGTCATCGGAATTGAGAAAGTTATACTTCAATAAATCGGATCGAGAATAAGATTAATAAATGATACGAAAGTGAATGGCCATTGTAACCACCTCCCTTTACCCTTATATAGTGAGAGAGAAATTAGTGGCGGTAATTAAGTGATCTATCACTAACTACACGGCAAAGTATTAATATTCTCGCGCGACGTGGGTGTGAGTACATGTAAGGTAAACTTTTTACCTTCACTGTTCACGTATGGTTTTCTACACTTCTTTATACGCTGGTTCTTTTAAGATATTGTATCTTTTATGTCTATTTAAAATGTCTTAACCTATTTCGGGATTTTGGGAAAATATTTTTCAATACACAAACACCTTTTTAGGACTTTGCCGCTTATAATTAATACGTCAAAACACCTTGCACTCTTATAAATCTTCAATAATGTATTGTTTCTAAATCTGTAATAATATAATTGTATGTTAATTTTTTTAACCTCGAATATAATCTCCTTTTGGACTAACTAATGGTCCACTTTTAAATTGATAGTATACGTATTTATGTTCATTATTTTGTGATATTTAAATGTGTTATTTTTATTATATATATAACATGATCCAATAATTTATTTAATAGCGATAGTTAACTCCACGAACAGGCAATGTGTAAGATTGGACCATAATGACATTAAACAGACTAAAAATAACAGTTATCGTAACTGTAATGCGTAAATTCTGAGAGCAAGCGTGAAAGAAACTTGCAAATCTCATGAGCTCATAAAATAAAGTTTAAATAAACTTATTGTATCTACAGCTCGTACCTACACTAAAATAGTCCCTAATAATATGTAAACTCACGCACCTAACCTAGCGGGTCCTCGCATACCTCTCTCGCTTCTTCTTCATTCATACAGATGTATGTCAGTCATAGTATATATTCATAGTATTCGATTCATACATGCTCGTCGATTACGGATACTCTTATTACCGCCGTTCTTTAGTATGTCACCAATCTGGTGTGTATAAGTCCATCTAAGGCCTAGACAATAAGCCGACCCCTACCTACACTGCCACTCACTTTCGCAAGATAAATTTCTCTTGCTAATCTTCTTTCATTCTTCCTTTCAACATGTCCGAACAACCGAAACATACCTTTCTCAATTTTAGTAACGATCCTCTTTTAGGTCACACTTTTTCCTTACAACGTTACTTCTCATACACGCCTATCATACTTCTTAGAAACCGCATAACTGCCAATAGTAAATCTAAACTCAACTGGATACAGGTAGATAAATTAAATTAAGTTCTATACGTCTAGCAGTACTTAAGGTATGGTTACATAAACTAGCTCGGAACGGTAGCTTAACTATAGAATTTCACTTTAACTTTTATTAAAGTATTTTAATTTTGACTAATAGAATCTATCGATTGTAGGAATGGGATCAGTAAATTTGTGAAGAGAATTTTACCTTGAGTTGAAAATTAAAGCTTTCACAATCTATTATGGTTGGTTAAACGCTATTTAGGTTGTCAAAAATAATTGCATATTTATGTAGGTAGTTGTATATCTTTAAAAATTATATTTTAATGCAATATTATACAACCACTTGAACACATTGAACTAACTAGCATATATTTTTGTTCATTATATAGAATGATATTTTGTATGACAGAGAAGGCCAAAAAACTCGTATGTTCCGAAACAAAAAATAAATAAATTTCCTGAAATGTACGAACACAAATAAAAAGCTCTGCCAGGAAAAAATATTTGATTCCCAATTGTTTTGAGCATTCTTTTGCTCAAGTATTTTTTACTTCAGATTACTACTACTTAATCTTTGTAGTTCTTGAATCATGTTGAAGAGCCTGATGTCAACTGTATCAAATATTTCATGAGATATCTCGAGAGAAAAAAGATTAGAAGAAAAACTGTGTTATTTGAAGCAAACGCAAACATGCAGCAAAAATTTTTTTAGATGATAGAATGCAAACAGTAATGATTTTAATGTAGATTACCTAAATGAACAAATAAATAAATAAAAATGCGCTCACGCCCGTAACCCAGAGGGGTAGGCAAAGTTTATGGATTTTCATTTGGCGCGATCCCTGCACACCTCACTCGCTTCTTCTACATCCAAACATCTACGCATACACGTCGGTTGCGGATACTCCGCATATCGCCCTTCTTTAGTATGTCACTCGATGTAAGTTCTCCTTGGACGTCCCTCACATTTCCAACAGAACGAAACCAATTCGTTACTCTCTCTTTTCGTCCTTCCAACATGTCCATACCACTAAAGCACCATTCTCAATTCTAGTCAACATAAACTTTAAGCCACACTTTTTCCTAAATGTATATTACGGCCATTATTGTAGTTTTAAGTAAGAAAACTTAAAAGTAGTGCTGTGCTATTTCAGACATTAGACTACTAAAAAAACACTATGTATGTGTCAAGGTTTTTATGTCTAATCTAGTTTTTAAATTTAAATAAAACTAAAATACATACATAATACATAGTAGAATGCAACAACAAAGAATAGCAGACACATACAATGCTTTGGTATTGTATGCCCTAATAAAATAAATCTTAAAAAGTTTTAAATTTATTTAGTACATGCTTTAAAGTGTTATTTTATTAGAAGCTCCGACTTCAAAGTTAAATAAAGTTACATAACAGTAACACGTATGGAAGCGTTTTCATGGAAAGTCTTTTCTAAATCATAATTCAAAACTTTCAGTATTTAAGATAAGAATTCCTTCCAGCTGAAATTAAACTTTCTTAAGTATACTAGAAACTCGCAGTCACCTTGAATGTTACTTAAAGCATGACGATTCAGACGTAGCATTAAAAAGATATAATTTTATTGCTAAAAACAAGGTATAATTAAAGATAATTTAAATAATTCTTAAGAATTTCTAGATAAAAGGTTAATATAGTATTAAAATACGGGTATGTTAGTGTTGGGTTCGAATCTAAGTAGGGACAGAAGATTATAATGTATTTTTCAAAAATCACAAATGATTGTTTTCCAGTCATCTTGGGACTCATGTACACAGCAGGCTCACTCCCAACTTATACATAAAATTAAATACGTCATCTATACTAATATTATAAAGATTTGATTGTTTGTTTGCATTGAATAGGCTCCTAAACTACTGAACCGATTTGAAATATTCTTTCACTGTTGGGAAGCTACACTATTCCCGGGTGATATAGGCGATGCAGGGGCGGATCGCTAGTAATATATAAAATTTAAAATATGCAATAAACTTGTACTTTAATTTAAATTGATATTTTTTTTTCACGTTTACCGTCAATAATGATTTCAAACTCACGACCTTATATTGTACAGTCCATACCTTAAACTTGCTATGATGAATGGTTTAAAAGAAATGAGTCCAAAAAGAGGCTTTGATCAAATTTAACTATACTCTATTGAATGGTTTACAATAAAAATTGCACGTTGTATGTATATTTTTGCGTATTATGGTCCAAAAGTCCGTAACACTCCGATTGCCTATACAATACAGGCGTATCCGGTATCATTATTATCCCAAATAAGCCAAAATTCACAACTCATACCGAATTGGGTACAATTTTATACAACTTTTCAATTTGTTAAAGCAGCGCTATATATCAATACAATTCTTTCTTACTATAAACAGCAGGCAGCGAGCAAATCGATTCACCCAATATTAAGTGACCGCTATCCTTCCGCTACAAGCTAACGGATTGAAGACGCATTGCTTATCTTTAATGGATAGAGGATAATCAGGAAAATTGTTTTATTTAACTATCCATTCCCTCCGCCGTCAAATGCTCTACCCCTACCCATCCTTTCTCTTTCAGAAAGAAATGGAAAGGGGAAGATGACTACTATAATGCTCCGACATTTCGCTCATGAAACGAAACGCAGATGCATACTTCTGCTTCACACCTGTCTTCAGTGAGGTCGTGGTATTTCACCGGTCCATTCGTGCAACAGATGATGTTGTTGTGGGCCCTACCACTGTGAAAACTTGCGTAATTTGGGTCTTTATAACCTAGGTCTGATATACACGTACTTCTGCTCTTTTTTTTTCAAATAAAATATAACCTATTCTAAATTTAAACGATAGTTTCATAGTATTTGAATATTTGATACAACATTTCACCGTGTTCATCATTCCATTTCCAAATTGGACTGCCAGATAGCATTGTTGCTTGATGCAAATATCGATAGAATCTATTTTAAACTCTAGGTATATAAATAACTACTACCTATTTCCTATCACAATCAAATTACATTTTTATGATTGAATTAGAAAAAACATTTTTAGTATGTCATGCAAAATTTTAAAGGATTGAGATTGCTCACTGTATCGCTCCCGCGCTCTTTTGTATTGCCTCGAATTTATTTTTATGCATGGACGTAAATTAACATTCATTTACAATTTTAAAATATACATGTACACGATCAACTTTAGATTAATTTATCAACAGAAGTAACATTTTCTACTAGTTTGAACACCACATGTTTTTAGAGGAAAAGTTTTAATTAGCTTTTTTATTTCCAGCTCGAAATATTAAGGCAAATGTAATAAGGCAATACAGCAACGTTTTCGCATGTTATGTGTTTGTGTTTTAATTCCTTACTATGTCAACCTTAACTGCAGTATATTTTTCTCCTGGAAGAAGTTCATTTTAAATTTCACAAAAAAAAAATTCTGTAACGTCCTGTGTAAATATTTTTGAAGTGGAAACTTCTTTAACCGCACTAGACGATATTTTTTTCCATATTTCGTACAAAATATTGAAAAAATGTATTATTTTTGGAGTTAAAAATGCTCCATGTAATTTTCATTCATTCATTTACTCAATAAAAATAAATATCTATACCTATTAAAGATTGCATACACACGCTAATAGAATAGTGCAGAACTAATCGGGAGATTGAAATCTTGCATCTGTTTGCTTAATGCTTAACTATTCGGACGTCATCTAACATGGATATATAATATAGAGTTGCATAAAAATTATTAAGATTTAAATACAACTGTAATAAACTTTAAGTATTGAACATTGTTATTGTTTACTAGCTGTTTACCGCGGCTTTGTACGCATTTGTTTTTTATTCCCAAGCTGGAAATTTATATAAGATGATTCCACGTAAATTAAATTCGAATAATAATTAACATGTGTTACAACGTTGTTATTGTCAAAACATGTTACATTACCATAGCAACCGATATTTTAAATGAAGGTTTAATGCATTTTCCTATCGCTCGAAAAGTTTTATTTCTGGGATAATAGGTACCGCATGTCATTGTCTGTGTCCTTGACAATGCGTGTGCTAAATTTCATCGGTTCAGTCGTTAATATGTAATACAACAAACAAACAAACTAACATTCGAATTTATAATATTAGTTAGGATTGTAGTAACTACTAATCGTGCAACATAACAATAATAGAAGCATAAAAATAGCAATGTAGTTAATAATAATAATTAATTAATACAAAAATAGCTTTAAAAATATATTACAAAAAATCATGATTATTAGAAATCCGTCGCACGCCATTTGTGTATCTCCGACTGCAGGCAACGAGGTTTCTAATATCTACATATAAAGCAAATGTAATATTGTAATATAAAAATATAACCTAATATTTAATTTCATGGTAATGTTTTTTTGCAAAGATGTAACATACCTTCAGACAGCGACTTCGTAAAATCACACGTAATCAAGCTGTTTCCGTGGCACGAATTCAATATCTGCGTGTTTGTAATTTGAATAATGACGGTTTGTGCTGTGAAATCGTGTAACAACTATACCTCAAAGAAAGATAACTGTGCAAACGTCACATTTCACAAGTAAGTAATTAATTTTACAATGTATCCTGAATATTTATACACAACTAAATATAACATTTTAGAAATAACCTTGTGACGCCATGACATGTAAGTGTTGACAACTACATTATAAAATTATATTACCTTAAAAATAAAATAAAAAACAAAGACGAAAGATTAAAAAAATCGTTAAAACATTTTGTAATTTAATTTGATTTTGATTAACATATGTATTTTAGTATAACATTCAAAGGCTTTTTTTAGTTATTTTGGAATTTAAAGTATTGAATATGATTTGCTCTGTGATTAATTTTTCTTAAATATTTTTGTAATTTTTATGAATACTGTTTAAATATTCCCACAAATTAGTATTATGTTTAAAAACTCGAAACTCGACAAAAGTATTTTTTTATTTACTATGTTAAGTATATTTCGTATCGTCGACCCGCGTACAATCGTCGGAACACAGTATCTATGGTTTAGGTATATACACTTATGGTTATATGATTTTCACATTAAGAACTTTTTGACCAAGTTAATATAATCTAGACAAAGTTAAACTTTCGAACATGAGAAACAAATAGGTGCATAGCTGTGGGGTGTTGCTCATTCCCTTGGTCCAAAAAGATTAAATTATTTAAACTAATGTACATTTCAGTTTGTAACAGTTTAATTTTCAACTCTATGTAACTATGTGCATACGAAAGCGTATGTTGTTGTATGCATAGAGTAATCAAGCTATGCTAATGGCCACTTTGATATTCAAGCTCGTGGTCAGAAGGATCTTATGTATGCTTTAATCCTGGTAAGGATACCCGGTATGCCACGAGAACTTTATCGTATTCTTTGTCACTTGTGTCCTATATTAATTTTAAGGCCAAGTTTAAAATTTAGATGTTGTTAGCAGTGAATTTGTAGGCCAGAGAAAGTGGATGAATTTCAAAATGATAATGCACGCTCTTGCACCTTTATAGGCAAACCTTTTTATCTAAACTTATTTAACTAAACTTATCGTAGAAATGAAAACTAAATTTATTATCCTTCTAAAAACAAAATAATTTATATAAAAATCTTACTCTTATCATATCCTCAAAGGGGAAAGACTCAGATGATTTTATTTAAAACAGATTTAATAGCAACGTTGTGTGCTGCTTTGCAGTTGCGTAAGAGGTCAGGTCTTAAGAGTCGATTTATTTAATTTATTTTTAAAAGCTACGATGTCAACAGCGAATTCGTTATAGTAAACATTGTAATTGGAATTGTTTTTGTCATCGTAAAATATTCTTATTAAAACTGAAACCTTTGGCAGTTTACCGTAACCGTATTTTTATTTGATTATTTTTATGCCCCAAGGGCATATAATAATCTCGACTGCTATAAATTTTACATATGAGTGTTTTAAAATGAAAATTATATTTTTAAATTTTAAGCAAAATGTTTATTAATGTAGACTATGAATTTAAATAGTTACACAATATAGATATTACGTTTTAATAAGGAATTGAATATTTAACACCATTCGCAATACATAAAGGTACGTACATGTTGGTACCTGTATAGTAGACCTTTGCATGCGTAATATACTTAAAAATAACGAACATTATAAGGACTAACATAAGTTATTAAAGATAAATCTTGGTCGTTATTTGTTTTTTTATGAATTATGCTAAAGTAAGTTGAATTCGGGTTGATTTATACACCGCTTGTTGGTAACATTCGGCCTGTGAGATGTTACAGCGCCCTTCACATCTGTCGCTGGATTAATAGTCTTGACGTGACGTCATTTTAGTAGTTATATGAAATGCTCTATATCTCTTCATTGCCTTTGCTAACAGATAGCATCTATCTACTTCTATACGTGTCGTTTCTCATTTTAATGAGATAATGTATCTACTACTATCTTAAACGGACTAGATAAACTAGCAACCTTAGCACCCCTTTCCACCTTTCCTCATAAGGATAGGATGAGAACGGGAAGAGGATTAGACGGGGGTCTTAACGTGGAAAAGGAAATATCCTTATTCCTGTCTGTGCCCTCCTCTGTCCATTAAAGGTAGGCAACGCATCTGCAGCACATTTGCTTGTTGCGATGTCTATGGGTAGCGTTCACTTAACATCAGGTGATCCGCTTGCTCGTTTGTCACCTTCTTCCATAAAAAAAAAGCATCGTGTACTAGGTCCCTATGTACAGGGCTAAGCCTATCGTAATACATTTCGGGCACTATCTAGACTCCGAAACAAATACGTTTATATCTTAAGCCGTTTTCAACACCTTGTTTTTAATTACGATAACAAATAATCATCATCGTAGATTCAAGGAATGCCGCCAACATCGGTCTCTTCGCGCCTTCATACCGTGGACCCGCGCAAATTTACGCTGCGTCATTCGGTACGTGCTCGTCATTCTAGGAATTTTTGGATCCAACGACCATTCCTTCTACAAATATTAAAATAAAATGTACTCATGGGTAGTACTTTACATACATATTTACTAAAAATAGTGAAGTTATTTCCTATTGGTGTTGTCAAATTAAAAAAAAAATAGCCGTTATCAAAGTATAATTTGTAATTTTCGTCCGTTTCCGTTTTAATAATAATGAACAAAGATTCTAAGAAGGCCGATTAACGGAAAAGTAAGATGGATATCTGTCAAATGCCGGTCAAATGCTATTTGATTTGCTTGAAGCATGATCATCAGAGTTTTATTCTCTATGAAACTGTAACTGGATTACGTATACTTTATTATACATTTCTTCTATGGGTAGGTGTACGTAACTAGACTCCGACACGGCTGGACCGATTTTGATAACAGATTCTTGGAGATTTTTTGACGAATAACGGAACGAATTATAAAAAAAAAATGTTAACTAAACTATGCAGTAGCTACATAAAAATCGTCCAACGTGGGTATAGAAGTTTCCACTTCAATAAACTTCCTTAAAGCAACGTTTTAAAATATAATATTGCATGGACAGTGTGCATTATGCAACGCACATACTGGACAGTGTCGAGAAACTAGACGTTTTATTCAGGTTTTCAACTTATTCAATACGTGATAGAAATAACGTTATCCACAGTTTTAATAAAAATATTTTTAACATATCATTTGTGTATCAACTCTCACATGTTATCTAAAATCTATAGGTAAACAAATGAGTGATGTGCATACTCTATCACATTCTCATTCTTTTCATATTTTCTTTACTTATTTACTCCCCTATTTTAGCAAAAGGTTAGCGAACAGTCCGTAGCTCTTATTGTTGTGAATGATATTGGTTACTTAATATTACGCAAGTCGTTTGCATATTCTCCACCTTATGCCATAAACAAGCAAAAATACTTAGTATAAATAATTTAGTATATGAATAAAACTTTATGAATTTTAATAAACATAATATTCTTTGTAACAAAGCTAAAAACACTAAACAAACTGTTCTTTAAAATTAATCCTACAAGGAATAGTGATCAAAACATCTTGTGATTTCGTAGAACACAAAACGAATCGATAGCCTTTTACCCTAATTGTACAATAAACGATTCCACAAGATATTGGCAATTACGAACCGAATGGGTTCTATTTAATTGGTCTAACAAATTACAGCAAAACAATAGTTTGCTTGTATATAAATGGCCCCTTTTAACGGCTTCAGTATCATGAAAAGCAAAACCATCGGCTCTCGTTTCTCTTAAAATAAAAGCTTGCTTCTTTTGACTCTTTGAGAGGTAGACAGAAATCACAATCTTCACAGGGATGAACTTATCGCCATTTTTGTAAAACCTCGTACCGTTTCTTTTAGTTATATACGTCTTATTTAGATTTACGCAAAACACCTTTGTATATATTAAGTCCTGGTGTCACGTCTCCTCAGTAAACGACACTCTAACTTTTCCAAATATCACGCACTTTCTTTTTCGCGACTTTCTCTTGAATTATTTCCCTTCCAATATTAAAATATAGATATCAGTGAGATTGTAAATCCATGTAATAAATATATTTACGAAAAGGAGTCAAACAACAGCGAAAAATCTGCACTGAGATAACAAAATAAAACATCTAAGTCGATGGTCACAATTTAAGTTAGCTTTGGGGAACAATTACGTAGATAACGCGCTCAGCTTTATTGCTCGCCGTCCATCAACGATGGCATTAAGCTACCTGAAAATGTTCCCAAATAAAAATCTCCGAGTGTAAGTATCGTCCGTAAGTGTATATTTTGAGCCTAATGGTTTCAAGATATCATAATAATTGCCTATTTTTACGCAAACCGCTTTTTATGTATCATATTACTATATAATATTATGTATTTATTGTTTAAAAATAGATAAAAACACATAAGGACTGTCGACCATTTCGAAAACAGTAGTGATCTTTCACGAGATCACAATTAAAAGCTTTAATTCATTGGTCACTATATAAAAAGTAATAAGATTTAAAAAAAAAATGTCGAAGAAATCAATTGTGAAGACAAAATTTATGTTCTTTCTACAGAATCCCGACAAAGAGGAAATGAAATTAATCCGACATAGGATCGTTGATAAATGTCTCGGAGCAGATGGAAGATAGCGTCCTGATCTTCGCCGTATTACTTATAGCTCTTCTATAAAACTATACAATTGTTACTATACTTTAAATAAGGCAGATCTATATCTCAATTAATATTATTTGCTTGTTTGATTTGAAACTTTTACTTATGATCTAACGCAATTCATTATAACCTTGACTTGCTTTACGCAGACGTATATATATCAATAAAATGTTAAATAAAAATATTTCTATAACCAAGTTCAAGACGGAATCCAATATAATGTATTGTTTATGCAAAACAGTGGAATAAAATCAAGCCACGTTCGCACGTTTGGGCACGCAAGGGTTTGTTATGGGGTCGTATTGGCGTCATATGGCAGCTATATTCGTGCACACTTCCTCGGGATAAAACGCGATGTGTGTATGTATGTTCCCTATAGACTCTGAAACAGCTTGACCGATTTCGATTAAATTTTCAGGAAATATTCAGATTGGCGTAGCGGGTGTTCCTGTTAAGTTTGGTAGCGATCGGATCAACATAATTTATGATACCCGGGCAAACTCGGGGTGGACCACTAGTATGTAATAAATGCAGGTCAAATTTTATACATAAATATTCGTGCCTGTGCTGTGCTGAGTTGCAGGGGCTGTTAAAATAAGTTCAGTAGTTTCAGAACTTACAACTTATAGAAATATTAAATAAATAAAAAAGCAGTACCACAGGCAGTGTCATAAGGACTATAAAAAAAACCTTATTTCTTAATAATACAATTAAAAAATGGACACAATAAAAATAAATGAAAAAAAGTTGGTCGAAATTATTCAATATTCAAATAAGCGTGTTGCTGCCGCGGTTGAATGTTGAGCATGTTCTTCAAGGTAACCTATAAGATTTTCCCCTACCAAATATCGTCTTACGCGATAAAATCTGACGCGTATTCCTGCATAGAAAACGTAAAATGTCTTTGAAATTCCCTAATCCCCAACAAAAGCCTTAAGAATTAAAAGCTTTGTTCAATAACAAAGCTCATAACTCAACCGCAGTGCATTATTAATGCCATTTCTTTTGTATTTGTTGAACGCATTATTGTTGTAAATGTAACATCGACTATTGTTATTCGATTTAAATTGAATAACTATATACACATTTTTCAATTCGTCATATTAAATTAGATCCAGATAGAATGAGTGGTCGATTTGTTATTGGCATGAAGTAAGAAGTTAAGGGGAGCAGCAGTAGTAGTCTGATTTTTACTTATTTTTAATTGTTGCTATCTTATGCACCTAATGTGCAGTCTTAAACGGGGCTCCTGTTGAGTATGTCGACTAAGATAGAGTGTGCTATCACTCTACTTAGGCGACCTCAGCGAGCAATGCTTATCGAGGTCTTATGTTGATATCAAGACAGCGTACATTTTCTCAGAATCCTTAACACTGACTGAGTTCCTTCAGTCCGTGTTACAGAAGCGTTTGGATCTTCTTGAACATCTAAGAGATTAGTTGGGCCGTACCGAAAACGCCTGTAGGTATTAAGTCTGTTCCGTGTATTGTTTTTATCTTAGTTATTAGAATAAGAATTAAATAACCAAATAAATTAAAAGTTCTTTACAACAGAAATAAACAGAGAGAGTTTTACCATGAAGGATTTCCTGCCTTATGAAAACCTCTTTTGACGTGTTTTTGCAAACCTTTCATAATTTATTTACGCTGAGGGATCTTGGAACTTTCGTTGAAAAGTTTATTTGTTGACCTGGCGGGAGGGTTTTCTTTTAAAATAATTATGTAAAAAGTGAAAATGTCAGTATTTCGTCGTTTTTCCACAATTTTTTTCACGTTTTATAGCTCCATTGTGTAAAACTGTATATGAATTTTATACAAAATATGTCCTTTGCATTATTTTTAAAACAAAATGTGACGAGTCTAGCGGCTTACTTGATGATATGCGACCATTCACAACAATCGGACGATTTAAATAATGCTTTTCCAGTTTACAGTTACAAATAATTTCAATCTTCATGTTGCATTATCAATTTAATGCTTGACAGCAAAACTCATCTCAAAGTTGATTGGTAAGGCGTTTAGAATTGTAGTGCTTTTAACGCCACCAAAAAACGCAGAATTTGTCTCCATTTAATAACGAAAAAACTCAAAAAACTCTGCGGAGTGCGCATTAACACACAAACGCACATAAACATTTCGTGGATAAAGTATTTAACTTAATGTTTATTACGAACAATTATTTCCGAGCTGATTACGTAACCAAATACAGTGGTAATTTCAGTGAAGTCGATCAAATTTTCAAAGGTCAATTAACACGAGGGTAGTCGGCCACTGACTAATTGCACTTATTTGTTACTCAAACAGTTTCCCTATCAGCAATTAGCCAAAACCGCTGGAGGGTACTACGCAGAGTTAATTGTGGTACCAAGAAATCGTGCATAAACTGGCTCTCATGTAACTCAAATAATTGGATTATAAGGTCGGCAGTTTTCGGTTTTTAAAAATTATTTCCAATAAGTCTTGCTAAATTTAGTGCCAGCAGGAATTAAAATCGATAAAGGTGACGCTCCAACGTCAAAATTTAAAACTTATTCCCGACGCCAATATTTCACTAGACTAACCTTACACGAGTTGTACCAAAAATCCCACAAGCTTCTCGGGCTAACCTTTGACTATATAACTTCAGTCTAAGATACGATGTAACCGTAAGCAAGAAAAAAACATTAAAAAGAAACTTAATGACTTTAATTTAAAAAATATGACTACAGCGGCGTTATTAACTTTCAAATTAATTGGTCCGCTGAGTGGTTATAATCTTGACTACCTTCATTTAACGTAACTTAACGTAAATTAGTGTCTGAACTTTTTATAGATTAGAAGTTGAAGATATTAGATTATAACTTTGTTGTTTGTATAGGCATTCGCAAAACTATATAGACAGTACTTAAGTATTTTTTTTATTTACCTAATTGTTGTTAAGATAAACTTTATCATGCGAAACGCTGACGGCTGACGATCCACAGATTCATTTGCGATCTTTGAAAGAAGTAAGAATTGTGTGGTATCAAATTAATAAACCAAAATTAAATATTTAGATAATTAAAATGTATTTTTTTGCTTTTATAATCTTATCCTATTGATTAGGATTGGCTTTTTTACAATAAACCCGCGTAAAAATTTATATTAAAAGAATTAAAGCTTTTTCAACATTTAATAACTTAATTTCGGTAAATAATGATAGAAGTATACTATACTCTCCATTGAATAGTCCTGTCTTAAACACTAATGTGTGTTAGTGATGCTTCTATTTTCAATAAGCCATCGGTCTCAATTTAGGGGCAACTTGCACACCCTTTGGACGTGGTGGTCTTTGTAAAACATGTTTTTTACAAGTAAATAAATATAGTATAAGTATCTTCTTATCTTTACCCAAATAACTGTTGATTCCTTGTTAAGTGTATTAAAAAACATCATTACACGTTTTATATTAAACAATTGTCCTCTAATATTACAGTCCTAAAATATTTGCCTTTAGCGGTATAATATTTTAAAGAAAACTTTTCAAGAATAGATAAAATATGTTCAGTTTGTAAAATAATGTCTCCTATTTCCATGCGTCAAAGTAAACATCTTCAGAGAGCTTTCCTTTGTCATGTTGTAAAGGAAGCGATACAATCACCTGGGGGAGATAACGGTGCAAATTGAAAACTGAGCTACAACACGATGCATAGGTAAAAGGAAATTGTAACGTCTGTTACTACTGGTGATAGCTGACATTATAACTTCATAGGAAAGACTAGAAATATGAACTCTTTGTTTCCGTTTTGCTGCGAGTTCAAATGTTGATGTTCAGTTTCCTTGTAATTTAATTTTTTTGTTGTATTTTCATCTATTATTAAAGAGTATGAACTACGATCACAGTTTAAACAATCATGTGATTGTGTAACTGTGCTACGGCCATACTGTGTCGACCTCACATACGCGGGAAAAGGGCAGGGAGATGATGATGAGGTTACGATAGTCTTAATTAGGTAATATTTCGTTTAAGTTAAATTGCAGGGCGGGTGAAACCGCGGGGCACAGCTAGTACTTGAATAAATAATTTATTTAAACCTTACATAAAACAACATAAGATTTTAAAAGAGTTGAAGTACTCCTTTTACTGTCATTTAAGTTCACGCTAGAGTTTTTATTTTGCTTGTACACATCATTTACAGATAATTTTTTTTAACATAAAATACAAATTTCTGTCCTTGGTTGGTCTGTTATTTGGGAGTAATTTTAAGTAGTCATTGTTTAAACGCTCGTTATGTTTTTATAATATGATCGTTCTTATGTTTTAAATGCATGGGAATGGTTCAAGTTAGTAAGGAACTCTGCTTTAACAATTTCCTAAAGAGGAAGTCTGTTTCAACCGGCAGGACAAATAAAGATTGCTGCCTCTGTAAATATTTTTCCACAGAGTGTTTGCACCCTTCTGTCATACCTTAGGATCTTTATTGATTGATTTATTACTATTAACGATTCTAACGTCTTAAATGTGTAAAACACAAGAATATGATGTAAATAACTTTTACATCATATTGTTGTGTTTCCCATTTTCATTTCATCATTATTTCATTTGTGTGGCCATTTCGTGCAACAACAATATTTGAACCATAGAAATACCACGTGGAAGACAGGCGTCAAGTAAAAGTATTCTGCGTTTCCTCTGATGAGTGAGGTGCTGGTTTCTTTCTTGTTCTTACTATTAGAATAGGATGGGAAGGGGGAGACGATTTAACGAAAGAAGGGATGGATAGGATTACGATATATCTATTTTGTCTATGTATCCTCTGCCCATTAAAGATAGGTAACGCAACTGAAACTCAATGCTTGTTGCACATGCCTATGGATAGCGGTCACTTAGTATCAGATGCATCACTTTCTTATTTGCTAAAGTTATAGTATACAAAATTGGCTGCTATTTCGTATTCCAGTAGCTGCAGAGATACATCTCTGTAGGTATTAATTATTATATCAATTTTCTATTTTAACAAACTTTCTTTTGTTATAATTCTGGTACATTTCTAATTTTTCGTCTTGGGACCGGCTTCGTGGGGCAAGCTGCGCAGCGCCAATCGGAACTCAGTTGGGAGCTTAAATCAACTAGAGATTTTATAATTTTTTATCAATAAAAGCATTATAAACTTTCGACTATCGGCAGCCAATATTACAAGAAATGTTTTATGGGATTACATTTTTAAATAACCAAAAAATGTCAACTTCCAGTAACAATTTAATGAACTATGTTATTTAACCGTGCATTTAACACAAGCAAAAAGCTGGTTTACAGTTTAAAGCTTGCAGTAAATTAGACCGCGGGGACGGTTCTGCGGCTCAAATCGTTTACGGCCATTAAGCTTAAACGAAGCTGGGACATTTTGACGAGGCGCATCCTGTTTTAAATAAGACTCAAGGAAATATTGTCATATATTTTTTGTGAACTACTTTTTACGTTAGAAAGAGGCAAAGTAATAAACGGTAACCTCAATTCTGTTATTTTAATGGTATAATAATTATAAATAATTTTACAATCGTAAAATACATATATGTAGTTATTTGTAAAATACCAAATCAACTATTGGGTACCCGTTGAGAGACTATTGTGAGACGACTGTGTAAGGATAGGACGCTCGAGGTCTAGAGACTTCGAATTAAATCCTAGTCGGCGTTAATTAATAAATAAAAATGTTAACATCAAATGTTGTTAATTGCTTAAAGCTCTGAAATTTTTCTTGCAAGTGAAATAGAAAAATATATTTTTTTCCATTCGACTTTTAAATTTCACGGCAATTATACAGTTATAATTGGCGTAAATAAAGAGCAGTTCGATTCGTTTGGGTCCGCGACTTCACTAATAATTTTTCGATTTTTCATAAAGATACCTACCTATTACTTTAATGATTTTTGTGTCTCGTATTATTGTGAGTTTTATGATATACCTCTTCTAAGATGTATGTTGTGTGTTCTCCGTTATCAGACAAGAAATATATCTCACTGGACCTCATTACGTCAACAAAACAATAACAAAATACTCATTTTAATTAAAAAGTTTTATATTTTAAAATGCCGACGTTGTTATCATTATTAACATAAAAATGGATAAAAGATAAATTATCTGAAAACACTTCCTGCTTTGTATATAAAGAACGTTAAGTAGGAAATCTCTATTCGACAAACAAGACATTTTAGAAGCGAAAGTCTTGATCTTCCCTATCTAAAGTTCAGTCAAACAAACGTTTTTGGTATTAAGTGGAAATTTTTCGGTTTAAGGTTCAAGTAAATTATATTATCGTACGTATTATAAAATTATGTGGCAAACGAAAAAGCGTTACCAATAGACATCTGCCACAAACTAATTGGTTGTAGGTATGATGTCAGGCTTATGTACAGCAGAGAACAGGTCCAGATTCTACGGATAAAGAGATGGAAAGGGAAGCATAAAATACATCTTCATACTTCACCACTTTAAAGTTGTGAAAAGAATCAATGTGGTGTTGTATAAAATTACATGTTATTTATCCATTTTTGTTGTTTTATCTACATTTAACATGAGGATGTTGTTAGATTTCTTGAAGAAATGTGTTATTAAAGGCATTCACTTGGAGAGTTTGTTGAATCTTTAAAGGATTCTCTTACCTAAATTGTACTGTAAAAGGTCTATCTCCAGAAATTGGCAATAACAAAGCAGACACGCTTCTTCATTTCTACGACTCGCGGAACAAAAAAAGTTTTATTAAGAATACAGATTAGGGTTTAGCGATTGTTAACCAAGTTTATCTTAACACAATCTTTAAAGTTTATATGTAAAAAGAAAGATTTAATCCTATCGGTACAGCAATAATTATGCATTTCGAATGTATTCATGATATAGATATAAAATACGAAATACGGAATTTATTAATCGACACACATCACATCGACCGAGAATAATAACGTCAAAGTACTAGCAATCTTCGCTCCGTTATCTTTTCGCTAACTTCACGCCGTTAATATGTACACGTGGCATAATTTTTCTAATAAATTTGGTCATTTTTCTTCGTATGTAAGGGTATAGCCTAACATTCCTTGTTTATCTTATGACTGGCTAGAATTATGGATTTCAGCATATTAAGATTTCTACAAATGCATTGGGACGTTAGAAAACATTGAATTTCGTGTTTTGGTCGCTTGCAGGCGCGCCGACTGATTTCATAAATTCATCGGTTATATCCATATACATTGAGCAATCTTTTTGATTTATATCAAAAACTATTTGTTAAAATTATTTGAATTATTTTGTTTCAATTGTTTTATTCTTACAGTGTCAAGAGATTATTTGAGTGTAAGACATTGACGTTATCTTAACAATGACAAACAAGCTGTCCC
>JWHW01030527.1:58278-69461 GCA_000931545.1 Papilio glaucus | reverse complement strand
TCTACACTAAGTCTCGTTTAGGACCTAAGAAGCTCTTTAATATCTGTAAAAGTACAATCACATACAAAACACCATTATTTAAACCCCGTATCTGTAAAATAAGAGATACCTAATGAAATAGTAAAAGTATATTAAAAAAAAATACGATTGTAGCATTGTCCTCGATTTCCGTGTACATCTTGGTATTTCTTGATTAAAAATCTTTCCACGAAGTTGTTGTAATTAGATGTTAGTTAAGGTGTGATGGGCGAGCTCTTGCGATGGTCGCAGCAGAGCGCCGGCCATAGAAGGGCACGTTTGAAATGCACGCCGCCTAGTAAGGTGCGATCATGTATCGAATTCGTGATCAACTTACTTTGATTATAATTTCGAAATCGCGTTACTTTGTAAATTCAAAAAACGTATAAATATGCACTAAATATATCTATCAGCAATTTACTGGAATCATGTATCAGTATCAACATAAATGAAGGCGCTTGTGATACTATCCAACAAAAGTTGATACAGGACCAGGAGAAACAACCTTATTATTCCTACACATAAACAATGTTTTACATTATTTCGTTTAAAGTAACTACTTTGATCGGACAATTTAAACAATTATTCCTTCTTATTCCAACGACCAGTGTTTTGTAGTTAGTTAACAATTTTTTAAAGTTAATTTTATGACACTATATGTTTACATGGCCAAGAGCGGGGATATCTTAAAAAAATAAATAAAATAAAAAAAAATGTACCAGGAAATAATAAACAACGGATTGTAGCTGATAAGGCTAAAGTGCACCTTTAAACACGAACACTTCCAAGTAACTGTACACTTCTGAATAAAATACTTTATGCCGACGTTTAAAATAAAATAAAAGTCATAACTCGAAATGTTTTCCGGCATGTGAATTTTGAAATTATTACCAAATTCCGCAATTTACATTCAGTTCTACTCCGAACACATGAGAAATATAAAACATACAGCTCGTTTACCATCTTGTTCCATAAAAAAAATATACTAGGCGATAAAACTTAAGGCCATTTATAAATTAAAAAAAAAAGAGTATCAAGCCTCAGTCCACGCGAAAGCATTGCTACCATACTTATGTTTTAAACAGTTTACATAAAACCATAACTGATCATAATAAATATGAGACTTATTAAAAAAAAACAGCTTCCAAGCCTGTTCTGGCTCTGGCGCATTAATTGGTAGATTTTAAACGAACGAGCGTGTCGTTGACAGTGCCGTATAGCTTCACATTAAAAGTAGCGGTTCTTTATTTAAAAATAACTTCCAGAGAGAATTCGTTAATGTCGAGCAAACTCACATAATATTAATGAGCCTATACCAATCACACTGACAAAGATAAATTAATGAAATGTCCAAAAAAATTCTCACAGAATTTTAATCCTTCAATACTTTATTTAGAAGATAAATGAGGTGTAACCGGGTAACTACAATTACGATGTTAAATTGTTTGCTTACACGTAAGCTGTATTGTTTCGAGAATTCGAGATGTGCATAGTCATAATCTCCCTGACCTTTTCCCAATTAAATTTTATTATTATTTATATATAATAATAGATTAAATCAAAATTAGTGGGGTCGGCACAGTATGACCGAAAATCGGTAACCGTCTATAGTGTGTTTTGACTAAAGTTTTTACGACCGACGATTAACTGATGGAGAAATGTCTGTCAAATATTTTATAAAACTTGACTTTAAGGGGCCCAAATTAAGCGGCATTTGCTTTACAAATGTTTCATTACATTAAATTGGACCAATATTTGTTTAATTCAATTACAGTACGTAAGGATGTTGACCTTATCAAAATCCTTACGTACTGTAATTGAATTAAAAGAGTAAAGATTTCATTAGTGTAAATATTTTTCTAAATCACATACACAATTTGTTATAAACAAACAATTTGTCATAAACAGCAGAGAGTCTTCTCTAAAAATGGTAGAGTATGCAGTCCGGCTTTATCGGAGAAGTAATTCGGTCTTAAGAGTATGACGTACAAGCAATACGTTTCGTGTGGCGATTGAGATGGCCGTAAAACGTGTTCCTCTTTAATCCTCCTTTTTATGGGTAGCTTTAGTTATTAACCGTCAAGTAAACAGCAAAAAAAATAATTGAACAAATTACTAACTAACTGTATCATGGTAAAATTGCCTTTATTTTATGCAATATCGATAACATATTCGCGGTTTACCACGTCCGTACGTCCAAATGTTGCAATGTTATTTTACAATATAACCTCAAAATTATTGCCGCGCACGTTATCAACGAGCACGTGCGACCTCAGCCATCGAGTCATAGCATCACAATGGCAACATTACATACTGTCACATTTATATCATACACTATTTAGTACCAATACATATTGATTCACATATAACGTCTGATGATTTCTGAAAACAACATTAAAATATTCCTAACGGTTGGTATTATAAGCCCAATTTTCACAAGTTTGCGACGTCCTACACCAGAACAAGAATGTTTGGAGCCAGAGCGAGAGTACCCACCCTATGACTTAATTCGCGGACATTTTTAGGATCACCAGGTTCTTGGTGATGAGTGAAAGTGTACATATTTTAAAGTAAAATTTAGGACCGTAAATTATTAACTCGACATAATTATTTTTATAAAAATAGATATAAAAAAGTATTGTGCACCTCCAGAGCGCATCTAGGAAGCTTTGGTCATAAATTAGAGTCTGCTCTTACAAGACTTATCTCTGGTAAAGTGGTTCAACAGGTAAAATCATTGCTAGCAACGTCCAATAAAACGTGTGCCTTAAATAGAACATTTATTTTATATATAACTTCGTATGTAAACAAGTAACAACTCGAAAGTAACTAAAAAACGTATTGCAATCTCATAGATTGGATTTTATTTTCAGCCGCTTCTATTGTCGAGTATCGTGTCGTTTCCACTGCCAAAAACATTCACGCAAAACATATTGTCATCACAGTTTTTTCACAGAGAAAGATTGTATCGCGACATGTTTATACGCCAGTTATGTTTATACCCACGGTTAGACTAATTAGATGTCGAAAACGATTACCATCTCCGCATGAATTACAAATCGAAGGAGGTAATTTTATATCATAAAGTATTAACAAGTACTTAATCGTTTAATAACCTATCGGTTTAAACCAACAACCACTATTTCAACATGCGCAGTTCATAATTAATCCTTTTAAAGTCGTCGGCTCAAATCACGTTTAAAATTCATGAGGTAGCGCGCCTTTAAATTGAGATTAACATCGACATTTTTCACAACACGTCCGGCGAGGGCTTAAAGTGTTTGCTCTACGATCACTCAGTCAAAAGCATTTGAAACGGCTTAATGCTAATGGAACTTGGGCACTGGACCGCGCTAACTGTTTTAGGTACTACATACTTTCTGTTTACTTTATAAATTTCATAACTTTATTTCCCGGTTTTTTCTCTAAGTACATCAACTGCATTTTTGAGCAAGAACCGGCGACGATCTGACCTTCGTCATTTTAGAAAACCTACAAGTTTATCTGTGTCTAATATACATAAAAACGTTCAACGTTGTAGTCGATCTAACACTACCTCTGGATCTACCAAAACCATATAGTCCATAACTTTAAAAGAATATTTAACACTGCCAAACTTATATACAGTATCTTTAAACTTGGAAGTGGCCAATAATTTTATATCAAAGGCTTTTAAAATTTCCCACTTAGCATAAGATCGTATATCACTGTTTCCTTTGCTTTTTGACATCTGTTGAAAAAAAAAGTAAACTGTCAAACACTAAGCAGATTCTTATTTTTTACCATTCGCAATTCATCACGACGGACTTGTAACAAATACTTTCATTGAATAAAGCGACACACGATTGCGGATCTCTTTTTGTTTACACGGCCGACGCTCCCCCAATTTTATGCTCGTCCATTGAGTTCAAGTTCAAATCTTAAAACGATTTCCGTTGAGCCACACCGAAATTACTCTCGCAAAAAACTCGAAAAAAAAAAAGAAAAAAGGAGACCAGCGTTGAATAATGCATGGAAATGACGCGAATACTGCACTTTTTGTCGTTTGTTTTCTACTTCATTTATTTGAAATTCAAAGCGATGCCACAAGCACTGTGGTAGATTACTTTACAAACGATAATATAAATTATTTATTGTTCCAACACAATTCTCGGTGCAGACCGCCGGTAAAAAGATTAGCGAGATTCGAGTCAGAAACGATTTGTCTTTAAATTTTACATATTGTTTTGTGCAGCAGCTTCGTAACGACAAATCACAGCAGTTTTATGTAAACTTCATCATCTCCCTGCCCTTTTCCCCTCCATGTGGTGTCATTTGTAATAAAATTTTGATGGCCATTTCATCAACATTTTCTTCATATTTCATCTTCATTCATTTATTTCCTTGTATACTGTAACTCAAAACCTACTATCCCTTTGTCAGTCCACGACTATTGCTATCTATGGTCCACTTATTTCTATTTTCTTTATTAATTTTATTCCGTTTTCTTTATTTCGGTAGATAGGTATCCACGATCTCATATTTAGAACTAAAATAAATTTGAAAGAAGATATCCTTTTTACGCATACGGTAAAAGACGCTCAAAATGATTTATTGTGACCACAAACAACCGTAGGATTGACGGGCAACATCTTTTGATCTGAATTGTAAATGAAGGTTTACAGTTTGATCACTTAAATGGATTATATATAGCCTGCGATAGATCACAGCGATTATTCCAATAAACTACGGTCTGGACAAACACGGAAGATTTGATCTGTACACAACAATTGCATGATGCAGGATGTTGTAAATCAAACAAATGCAATTATTTGTAGTTTATTTAATAAATACAGAGTAATAAACAAGTAACGTGAAACGAATTACTTTAAATGGAATAAGAATCATAAATGATCTATCAACGTTGTGTTTCAGAACAATAGTTTCGTTTGTGTTCCATTTAATACAGATCTAATAATAAATTAATGTACTTTAGTTATGAGAAAGATAACACCTAATGTCGTGAATGTCATAACGTTTATAACTGAATGCACGGAACAACAATTTCTATTATCTATTACAATGTTGCCAGCTCTGTATCAAATAAACGAGCATAAATTCTATAATTGAAGTAATGCGCAATCTTTGTCAAGCCTTCCATTCTGCAAGTAGCAAAAAATATGTTTTTTTTTTAAATTATTGTTATTTGTTTGTATGTTTGTCTCTGTTCTATACCAATGTAGAATAAAAACTATTATTTCGTTACTATTCTAGAAATAAAATTAAACTTTACTGTGATCTATAGAGCAGATCTTTTTTCCATAATAAATTATAAATTTCTTCCGATCCGGTTTCGAATGATAGCCAAATGTCTTATTAAATCGTATTTATATACATTTTACCACTGCGTTAACGAAGTTCTTGCAATAAGAAAAGTTGTCAATAGGTTTAATTAAGACAAGTCCATAAAGTGATGCATCCACGTCTGACTGCCGCCCACACTAACGATGTGAAAATTCCAGTCTCTCGAGATGCTACTTCTTGTTCTTAAATACGACAAATAGTTAAATATTTTAGCCTAGGATTACGATTTGTAAAGACATGTTAGAAAATGTGCAAAACATTCGTAACACAAATGTCACTGGATAATTACTAATTAATTTCATTTATTCAGGTTATAAAAGCTTGTACGACTAATTGTAACAAGCGGAAATAAAAAGAAAAATTAAAACTCACAAGCATTCTTCTCTATAACGGTTAGTGTTTCTAACCGCACATTCTCTTGCCTTGACCTTCGCGAATGCAAACATGGCCGCGAAAATAAAATAGAAAGATATTACTCGTGTCGCCACCAACGTCATTTTAATGTAATTTATTATTAATAGCGTATTAAAATCTTTTTACACGGGGAATAACTTCAATTAAATTATCTATCTGCAAATATTTTTATTGAATAATAGTTTGGCGGGAAAAAATTACTAATTGTCAAAACGATTTTTTTAAATCAAAGGCAACGTTCCACATTATGCCACAATTATAAAAAATCATTATTATTGTTATTGTTTTTTAGCACAGCCTGCTAGTAAAATTTAAAAAAAACCGCACTTCTCTCATAGACTTTTTTAACTCTGTGATTATTTCACCATAACAAAGCCACATTATCCAGAAGTGTCATCAACTTTATTTTTATTATGAACGTGTAGGATTTCGCCAAGATGGCGCTGACTTGAGATTGCTGGAAGATAAATAAAATATAAAACGAAATAGGTAAGAAATTATCATTATCGAACCACGCGTTTACTGCCATAAATTGCACGCGCACGTTTGCCATAAATTTACTAATGCAGACGTTATTGCTACTTCAGGGGTTGCGCAACAACGACCGCTAAACGTGCTCCTTATCGTTGAATCGAAAGCAGCCGTGAGATGAGGCACGTCGGCGGAAACAAACGCAAATGATAGTAAATTATAATATCGTTATCAGATTCCACATGAGCTTACAATTGCAATTATGACGCAAATCAACTAAACTAAACAGAAATCGTATATTAACAAATCTTCATTTATTACTTATGGTAGGTACAAAGTTTGTAATGACTTATTAATAGTCTGTCAATGTTCGATTTTTTTAACGAAGAAAGTGGCAAACGAGCAAGCGGTAGCGTTTTGTCTACCGCATGAGGTGTAAGACGAGAATGCCTATCTTCTTTTTTCTTCTTTTATCCCCTCTTTCTTTCATTTAAGTTATTAACGTATCTGAAATTCTTCATAAGTATAACTAAGTTTCTTTTTTTTGTAATAATATTGATAGATAGTAGAAATAATTTACTAAAATTTATTTGAATCATTCCAAATGAGCTTAAGGTTGTAATATGAATGGAGAGTTCGAACCCACGACCTCACGTTTCACAGAACCCTGCAAACATGATAATAACTCTTCATACTATCACTAACCAGCTTTTTGCTGTCAACTGTCTATATACAATGGAGACGCGTTAATTATCTCCATATCAGCTACAAAAGAATACGTCACAATGATAACACGCAACGCAAATACACGAGCGTTTTCTACAAACATGAGCCCAACAAACACTACGTGATTGCGGAAAATGACGTATGTAACATTACATATACTGAAGACCAGGTCACAGGCGACGCGTCATGGCGTTAACATATCTGATTTCAATTGTAAACAGTTTCGTCACTTAATTTTATACATTGTAGTTCGATAGCACGTAACAAATTATTACTTCGACAAATAATATGTAGATTATTGTTTACTCACTTGTTATTTACATTATGCTTACCTGATGTTGATTCGTTGTCCAAAAAATTACAAGAAATTCAATCATCAACCAAGCAATGTACAATTCATATTGCTAATAATCCGTACCTATCGTACCATTTACAAAATTACCTGAATTAATCAAATGTAATGCAAAAATATAAATGAAATATTTTTTATATTGATTTCCATTCATTGATTTTGGCCTCTGACGCAAAACGCTTTCTTCCACACTGTACCATATCAATTATAACCTAAAAATGATTAAACGAAATACACTTAAAGAACGTAACTATACAGTAAGATGTATTCTAAATGAAACAATGTCAGAATAAACAACAAAATATTTTGTATTCGGTCATTCATCGCGGCTTGTCGCCCGCATCGCTATCGCATTCCGATCGTGTTTAACTCGTCGCACAATGTGTTTGTTTATATTGGAGGCGTTAAATCATCAACAATATAGTTTGGATTACTAATTAATGACATATTTACATGCAGTATATAAGTTTTTATTTACATATTGATAATATTACACTACCATACACTTATGCCGATTACTACGAGCCTTTCGAGCACTTAGGTATATCTATACTATATTTTCTAGGATTGGAAGATTGCTTATATCGTAGTATATTCGTTGAAGTCCTTGAATCTCTGATCTGAATATATAAATGACCGTTCGTACGTCGTTACTGTTACATAATAAATGTTGCATATCATTATGTACACAAACACTTCCCATTGATGAGTTTCCTCATTCCTTATTTATTTTAACTTCCGCTTCCTGATCAGGAAAGTTTTATAGTATCCCTACCAGTTGTATTATTTTCTTGTTAAAAACTAACTACATATGTTATTTTATAAAACGATTTTGACAATGAATCTTCTTTATAGTCTTAACTAGCTACGCTTTACTATGGTTCTACTTAAGCTAATTCATTAATCACTTTTGTGACATATTTGCCAGTTGAATTATGTTCTTGTTGATAATAAACTACCTAATTTTAATCCAACATGAAAGATTTTGATGCTGTATCAAAATCAGTGTTTAACTGGTAACATTTTGTTGTGATGAACAATTTCGTCGTTCACTGAATTTAAATTGGCGTATTGTTTCATTACAAAGACGCACAAGGTTCTTATGATACATATTAATGTCGTATGTTTTCTGTATGCTAGAGGACATATGTCTGCTAATCCATCTACCATGCCCTACTAATGTAAACGTGTGCTTTGATTATTAAATTGATTTGAGAAATTAAGTGCAAATTTCTGTCTCCACACCGTTGTAAATGTCAATTCACGTGTTGTAAACGTATATGAAAAATTGTGCAAAGGTAGGTAACTAGTGAATACACAAATGTATCCAACAAAAGTTGTCCAGAAACATCTAGATCACACTAAATTAATTCAGTTTTAAGGGCTATATTTTGAGTAATGTTTTCTTTGTTTGCAGTATTGCGACGAAAACACCTCAGCCGCTGCACATCTCGCTGGCGCTGCTGGTGGTGCTGGCGTGGCTGCTGAGGCCAGGTCCCAGCAGCAGCCTGCGCGGTTGGCGCGCGCTGTACGTGGCCTCCGTCGCCACTCACCTCGGCGCTCAGATATGGATGACACTCATTTCTGGTGAGTTTTGAATCATTAACTCGGTCAATAATCGCTAGAACTATCGGATCCTTGCTGCCCTCATACAATAGACTTATGCTTGACCAGATCTACGATCCATGCGAGAGATCCGCCCTACGCTGCGTTGACGCCTTATCGTGGATACGTTTTATTTTTGTAAAAGTGACGAATTAGCGAGCATTTACATAATTTCCTCGACAGATCTCCCTTGCCATCTTTTGCACAAGTAATGTAGGCGGGCTGTAGTGACGTCTTTATTGACTGTGTCAACAAATATAACGCTTGCCAATTGTTATGGGCTCATGGGGAGTTTTAAATCTTTATTTTTGTGTCAGATGCGAACAAGATTATTTTTGGTCCTAACAGCTGCTGTGTTCCAGCTTTATGTCGGGTCGGCACAACATGTTTTCGTCCTCCAAATCTACCTACCATTTCTGCAGTCGCTCCCTACTTAATTATCAACTTTCATCCTTTCTTAGGTCCACTCCTACCGACATATCCCGGGTATTAGTATTTAAAATCAACCTACCTACTGAATGCCAGTTTATAATGTCGTCTGGGTAGTGTTAAATAGTTCGGAGAAAAGATAACAAATTTCGTTACAAAATTCATATAATATGCGGTCAAAACAAAAATATTAAAAGTGTACCTGTTTTAAGTAAAAAGTTAGCTGGCTTAATTATCTGATTTGCGGTCATCGTCCTGGAGTCCAATAGCCCATGCCCTTGGCGAATTCTGAGAACACGGGAATACAAAAAAACAGGAATTGCGTTGCATCTCATACGAGAACTCTCCGGTGATGCATTTGCAATGTGTTTATGCGTTTTTTCTCTCTTTGTTTTTTCCGTCGTCTTTCAAATTGTTTCATTCATTTCATTGTTCCATTATTATGTTTTACAATACAATATTGACATGACTATTAAATACTTTACACAACATCAAATACATACACGCTTTGTACGTCAGTTCGGATAGACAGGGTGAGGAAGCGATGTCTTACCGTGGGTTTACACTGACGAAAACTTTTACATAAAACATATTGTCAAGAGAAATATAGTAAGTAATATTCTATACGATTTAACGCCAATGGAAATCCACAGTAATATCCACAGAAATTCACAACACGTCAGAATATAAGACAAGAGATGGAGCCTCTTGGATTGAGATAAACCTTCATTTTAGTATACGAATTCCTTTTAAATTTATAGGCCAACCCTTTTCTAGCGTCAAAAATGTCTTTTCTCAGGCTTTAAATTATGTCTGTACCAAATTTAATTTAAATCGGTTTAGTAGTTTAGGCGTGAAAGCGTAACAGACAGACAGAGTTACTTTCGCCTTTATAATATTAGTAGGGATATATAGAATTAACTTGTTTTATAACTTTTTCTCTTCTTAAAATTTTTACCGTACTCGGCCCTGCCGTTACGGAGTCTAGGGTTAGGTCTTCTATAGAAGACTAACACAAAGTATAGCCCATGTCTAGTCCAAATACTTTTGTCCGTTCTATTGACCGTTAGATAAGGAAACTCCACTCGAGGGGATTGTTGACCTAATTGCTGCGAAGGCGATTAGGAAATCGTTATTCAAACATCGATAAAGCTGTCGACATGCGCCACACTTTTCCTATTTGCTTTTCAATAGCGTATGCGTAATACATATATGGTAAACATTTTTTCAAATTACTAATAGTATTTACAATTACAATTTATTTATAATAATTTAAGAATTTGTCCAATGTAACGAGCTGAACATTTCCTAAAAGTATCATCGACAGTTGCCGTTTGGGAGTCTATAGGGAACAAATCAACACACATCGCCTTTTATATGTAAAGATAAATCGTATTATGATCATCATTTCATCCTCTTCATTGTTAGAGCTTGCTTGCTCGAGTTAGAGGGTGGGAGATACGTGTATAGAGAAGTGCAAAAATCGTACCTAAACACTTCATATCAAACATAGTCTCTTTGAAGGGCTCTGATTGTTAGTTTGACAGAGAACCATTCCATTAGTATATAAGGCTATTGTATTGTGAACTTTAGTGGGTAAAATAAAACAATAATTCCACGTGCGTTGGTTTAGCGTGCGTGTCACGTCACCGCACAATTAATTGCAATAAATTTTGTTAAGAATTTCATTACGTTTTTGTTGAGATTCGTCTCAACAGGCGGCTGATTCAATCGTACGCGTTGCATTTGGTAAGCGCAATGCAGTTTAAAATACCTCGCGGTATGATGTAATGGCACATGATTGTTTTCCGGTTATATAAGAAAA
>JWHW01030527.1:32693-44850 GCA_000931545.1 Papilio glaucus | reverse complement strand
CTGTTTGTCGGTCACATATCTTTGTGTCTGAAGTTATTCTGCACACTTAAGGAGACGTACGCATTGATTAAAGCGAGATTCAACAAAAATGTTGCGTAGTAATATTTTTTACAAAGTATTGTATTTAGATATGACTTTTAACATTCAAAATTGTTATCAATTTGAATTTATTATATTTTCTCGTCTTCCTTAATAATTAATTATCTTTTTTTTTAAAATTGTGCATTTGTTATTGGTTCCAGTACAAATACTTATATCGTACTTGAATAAAGTTCTGCCAAGTAAACATGTTTTTTATTAATAGAAATTATTTGATTGGATCCTTGTACTATTAAATCGTTTATAACTTTCAAACTGATTATTCCTTCATCCAACTTCTTTATCTGAATGAGTGAATGTAACTGACGCCTTTTATTTCCACGTTGTGACAAATGTAGATTTTTTCAAGATATGAAGTACAGTTGAAGTAAAGAAAGGTACATCACCTTGAATTTTTGCACCAGGGACACTGACAAGTAAATAGAATATGTTCGATTCGTTTATTATATTGCACCTTGTTGTCATATGAATTAGTATATTATATACAGTTGTCTGCTTAGTGCTTTAGTTTCAAAAGGATACTAAGCGTCTACTTGATAAAGAAATTTGAATGTAGTTGAATCTCTTATGGTATTATAGTATCAACGATAACAGAGAAAAAAAGCAAAAAATGATAATTATACATAAACAGATTTAGACTGAAACACCAAAGATGCTGTATGGCTCATAGCAGCAGGATATATAGGACCCCGGAAGGGTCGTAGTAATAAAATAAACAGCTTTACCCCAACATTCGCCTCTTCATCATCCGTCATCAACGCGAACTTGAATGTCATTAATTATTATGACTGAATAATCATGATAATGCCTTAAACTTTCGAGTAGGCCTATATGACTACGCAAGTTGTACGGCAGTGTTTTGCATAATGGTAATCAATATTTATAAAGTGAGTATTACGGATGATAATGGATCGTGAAAGAGTAAAAATAAATGAAAAAAAAAATAGACATAAAAATTGTTTGTAAATAAAACAAAATGTTTCGTCAATTTCGATTAATTTATTATAATGTGCGATGTTAAAATATGTTTTATTACAATAAAGCATTTCAACTAGGACGATCCGCCGCCGCGCCCCGCGCCCCCTCTCGCGCCCTCCTCCGCCAACAAACACCTCCATACAAAACTAAATTCATTCCAAGGCAAGGACGTACTCTCCATCGTATTACAGTCGTTTCAAATATATACGTATTATAATAGAGAGAGATTATCGTTCAGTGCAATAAAACATCGGCGTATGCAGCCTCTCTGATACAGAGGACCGATCATTTAATAACAGGCACTATCTAATAAACTTCACAAGCCGTAGTAATCTATCACCTCCCCCCTTTTACCCTTCCAACAGGACGTCAACTCCTCGTCGAAAGCAAGAACGCTTTCTTCTATTATTTTCATTTAGCGCAATTAATTTCATCTGGATACTTTGAATGTTTTTAAAACATGAATGGAATTGACGTCCGTACACGCAATATAATTAAGTTTTCATTGCGTCTTTAAGCGTTTAGTTTCCCACATGCTTGCTCGCTATAGGCACATTTTACTACACATTTAACATCGACGCCGGCGCCATCTTCTAATTCATTGACATTTGCAACAGATAATACCAAACCATAAACAAGCTAGCCATAGAGCAGTCTTAATTTTTCGTACAATTTACATAGCAAATAAAAATGGCCGCCGAAACAATTTTTAACTATATAGCAAGATGGTTTGATATATAAAAAATAAGTAATTATGTCTGTACCTCAGAGGGGTAGGGTAGGTACATAAAAAGCAATTTATACAATAAAAAAAAACTAGTAATTTTCTGGTAAAAATGGTTGACAAATATTTATCATTTTAGATTAGTCGAGTATTTTTCAAACAAAAATAAAAACTCTTTGTTTACACTCTTATACAAAGAAATTGTTAACATGGTTACAAAAGTTGTGATGAATGTGATTTCAAATAATTAAAGGCGATGAAAAAAAAAGTAATAATAATTGAAAAAAAAAACATTTTCTACCACTTTTATGAATACAAATGAACTGACAAACTTCAAACACACAGTCATCAAACCAAATGATCAAAATTACTCAAAAAGGTCAAATAAAAAGTTAATATACATACATTTATGAGTTTTACATATTTTTTGTTTTATCTGTTCGTAATAATCTTATTTGTGTTATACAATCTGAGAAAATTAAATTTACATTTATTCGATTTTTAAGGTATACATATTTTTACATTTTTTTTTTCGTCTTTATCTATGTGTAGAAATTTATTTCACCGGTGCATGTATGCGATATTAAATGACAGACATACAAAACAACATACACTAAAGAATTTAGAGTTTGTTATTAATTCCCTAATATTATCACAATTGAATACTTTCTTATATTAATTCGCATTTATTTACCATGAGTTTTAGTAAGTTAACATATCTCCGTCGTTTATCTATGATATTAATTGAAAAATTCACTAAGAATATTTTTGTTTAAATAAAATGATTGATGTTATCAGAAAGCGCGGCAATTTACAACCTCTATCAAATACGGAAAAAAATGGCCGCCAACGACATAAAATGGGCACAGATTAATAAAGCTATCAAACCAACGACACAAACATTATCGCCATTAATATTTAAGTCTGTAGAATGATAACTTATGCTAAGTCTAGATATTCTATAAGGACGTGTTCAGACACTGCGTCAATACGAAGCAGTATTTATATCAAAAAAAGTTATGTGAACTGACCTCGCATTTAAATCAAACATATTTTGTTTAGATGGATTGACAATTAATTAAATTTATAAATACTTTCATTACAATCCAGTTGTACCTTACAAACGCCATTCAGTTGCAATTAACACGTTTTAGTTACTAGGAGTACAAATTTTTTGATAAATTCGGCTGCCAACATTTGGCTAAAGATGTCAAATGTGCAACCCGGGATGATTCTATCACAATAAGCATAGTATACTTTTAGAATTGTGCAGTTTTCAACAATTACTTAACAAGTCTTTGACGGAACTAAAACATCATTCATTTAAAGGTTTTTCACGTCACATATTGTTTTGAACCTGTTACAATTTAAAAGATAACACTAAGAATTCGTCAAGAAGAAATAACTCGCAAGTAAAACATAATTTAATAGCGAATATTAAAATTGTAACTCCGAGCAGCAGTCAGACACTAATAACATAATTCTCAATCTAATATAGCTTTATGCAGTGTCATAGCTAAGTTATAATATACTTAAATCTCATCGCAACATCATCTATCCGCCAAACAACCTCTCAGGTCTGTCTCTCTCTCTCTCTCTTTCTCTCTCCTTACATAAATCTCAATAATATATTAACAAGCGATTCAAAGCAAAGATATGTCACAATACCTTCCAACTAATTCAACATAGCTAACAAATATTTTGAATATATGTTAAATTAATTCATCCTCACAACATCAGGAGTATTGATCGATTTTATGATATACGAAAGTAATTTAGTCATGCAAATACATACATACACTGCAGCCACGAGGTCGGCAGCATCGCTTTGTACTCATACAATCTCTCGCTAAATATAAAATATCTACAATTTCAGAAGTAGGCCTTTTTAGAGAAGTTAAATGCATCGGAGTTAGGAAATTAGGAAACACTTATAATGTTAAATATTTAATAAGAATATCTAAGAAACAAAATTGCGATCACATAGTTAAAGAAATATCGTCACACGGATTTACAAAAACAGTAATTTTATATATATAGGGCCTTATTTATTTTATAATCTATTAGTAGTTTTTACCTATCGACAAACTTACAGACTGAACGGATTTATTTACCGAGAGATACCACCATGTTGAAATCGATTTTACAAACGATTTTATTAATATCGATTTCAATATAGCATCGACTTGTGATGCGTGAAGCAAACTAGGTTATGCTTCAACACCAACAGTCCGCTCTCTCTCCACGACGCCACAACGTCTCTATAAACGAAACTGGGAAATGTCTTACGAAATCAATCTCTTTTAGTTTGTGAAACAATAAAAAACGCGGGGTATTATCAAAGCAGGAACACCAAGTAGAATCTCCAAGGCCGTTCTCGTCTACCGGCAACGTCTGTTTCGTCTCACTCTAGTAGACCGGCTACATTAACGTCTTTTCCCGCGCATTTTGACAGCTAGATTTTTTAAATATCATAATACAAAAGATCGTTCAATCGGTCACTCAGAGAACCTTACTTAAGTTGCGCAAAATATTTAGGCCCCACGGTCTGTTGTCTTATCGTATGACAGCTAATTGAGATAAGCAATGGCAAAATTTATAAATCAAGTTTAGAGCAACAGCGCAGGTCGTACCGGCTACACGAATAACTTCGCTTGATGACGTCATCTGCGCTCGCAGTCCAAAACAAAGTGACTAATTCTTCATAAAAATTACCATTAAGAATACCTATGACAAAGAAATCAATAAATAAACTAAAAGTAAGCGTAGCTTCAATTGTCAACCCCACAGACCCGCAACTTGCTACGCTTCCGACTCCCACGAGACACCACTGGGTCACATTCAACAGCTTGTGTCAATTGAGCCCTGAACGAGCTCGTGTCTAGAGCTGATCTCTTCGCGGCGTGTCATAATAACAGAGCTGAGACAAGGTGGCGATGGCGGGCTGGTACAGTACCGGATGGCAGCGGTAGCAGGGGGCGCTAGTGGTGACGCGGCTGGATGCGGCGCGAGATGTGCTCCTCCTGCTGCATCTTGGCTCGGTACTTGGTGACGAGGTCACGCGACTGCGCCAGCACCGCCAGCTGCTCGTTCAGCAGCTCCTCCCACTGCGTCGCGTACGCTGAAACAACGTGTACATGGAACTTATTGTTTCGATTTTCAATTATAATAAAAAGTTTTTTTTATATATAGAAGCAAGCGGTCCACTCGCAGTCACTTCGGGTGGACCGCTTGCTTGGACCTATAGGCATCTGCAACAAGTTAATGAGTTGCATTGCCTACCTTTATAGATCAGAGGATAGGATAAACAGAAAATGGTTAATTCCCTTTCTTATTCATCCCCTCCGCCAAGTCCTCCAAAATGAGACGAAGACCAGAATTAGGCCTCTGGCACATCACTCCTCAGACGGAACGCAGCAATACTTCTACTTCTCTCCTGTCTTCTGTAAGGTCGTGGTATTTCACCTGTCGAGCATTCGTGCAACAGATGTTGTTGCGGGCTCTATAACTGTCTACCACATTATTACGGTTAAAACACAATCACCGGTACAACTCCACCGAGTAAAGGAATTTTTAAATGTTATATAAATATAACTTGTTAATCTATGATAAGGACGTGCATACGATGCGTTAAATAGCGTATTCGGGTTTTTTTGAAAACATTTTAATAACTAAAATGTTATTCAAAATTCGTTATTAGATTCTAAAAACATATTTATATAGTTAGTAAATTATTTACTAAAGCGGATTTAATTTAAAAAGCATATTTAATAGTCAACTATGAAAATTAAGGAATAACGTTATGAACTCAATGTAGGTTAATTTTATGGTGTGAGCTATGGCTATGGCGTTGGCGTTGGCGTTGGCGATGGCGATATGACTTCTGGAGATTGCAATCAGACCTAGTTTGTTCCACCACGCGCAGTGGTTGTCGCGCGCCGCCCGCGCCCGCTTGCGCCAGTGCGACAGCCCTGACCCCGCGCCGAAACATGCATTACACATACAAACACGTACTACAATATCCAGCATACATAAGTGCAATGTGCAAAATTAAAATACATATATATGCAAAAATTAAAAGTAGCCTACCTAGAGGTTATTTCAACATTTAGCTTTTAAAGAAGCAAGTAAAAAACTAATAGCTTATTAAATTGTTCTTCATCTATTCTTATTCTACGGAAGAGAGAGCTACAGAGACATGTCACCTGTGTCAGGTGTTGTTCCAACTTGCATTTATAGTTTGTTCAAAATCAACATGGAAATTTTGTAAACAAACCTTAACCTTAACGTCAAAATTCGTAATTTTTAAATATTATCGAAGAAAAAAAAATATTACACGAAATTTAAATATTTCCAGTTTTTTAAATTAAATTTAAAGTGTAACTAATGTTTACAAAATGTCTATCAATTTGGAACAAACTGTAGCCACATAAGATATGAACTGGCAGTGTGTGGTGCGTACCGTCCTGGTCGTAGTCGACGTCGCGCGTCATGGCCAGCAGCTGCGAGCACCGCTGCAACGCGTGCTGCAGGTAGTCGCCCACCGCCTTGTGGTTGTCCAGCACCTCCTCCTCGGCGCGCTGCAGCTCGTCGATCATCTCGTGGAACGTGAACATCTCCGCCGACATGTCGCCCTCCTGCGACAACACATTCAATATACATTAATTTACCTTTGACCTTCTCTTCTCGATGCTAAGCGCCTAGAGTTGTACTAACGTTAAGCGAGCGCAGCTGCGCCAGCTCGTGTCCGGGCGGCTCCATGTCGACGTCGGCCTGCGGCGACTCCGGCCGGCCTCGCGCGCCGTCCGACGTGCCCAGCTCCTTCACCCTGAAATCATACACACGCATATCATATGTATTTCAAAACCATTATTATCAGTACTACAAATTAATTAATCTACAGTGTATACGGCACACACTATTTACAACCGGAAACGTTTCAGTGTTTGTCCTTTTTGCAAACTTGTCTATACATATAATAAAAATGTAACTGATCGCTGTCTGTACATGGAAGATGGAGAAAAACTATTATTGGGGGCATTCATAAACGCAATAAAACCCAAAACAATGATTATTAGAATTTTTGACTGTTTACCGTTTGTCTGTGCGTTTGTTACCGCTAAACTCAGAAACGGCTTAACCGATTTGGTTTTCACTAATGTATTGTGTAAACTTCACTTAACATTTAGTGCTTGTTTTATCTCAATCGGTTTATAAATAAAAAAGTTATATCAATTTAAAGAGCCATGTTATACATTTGTTCGATAAAAATGCTATAAAATAGAGTTATTTAAAAGTAATAACTATTATATACTGTTAAGTAAGTAATATCATTTCGTTTAAGTAAACTTGCAGGGCGGGTGAAACCGCGGGGTACAGCTAGTCATGTATATTTTTTTGCCATTGTACGGGTGAGGGTCTTATATAAGCTTAGCTGGTGTATGCAGTTGGAGTATTTAGTGAGATACCTGTCGGCGTATCGGAGCGTGTTGAGCGAATGCTCACAGGAGGACATGGCGGGCGAGATCATGGCGATCATGCATGTGCGCGACTTGTCACCGATGAAGCTGTCGCGCAGCACCTGCGTCAGCTTGGACACGCGGAAGGGCAGGTGGTTGTTGCCCTTCATGCCCAGCGCGCGGATGCACTCTTTGAGGGCAAGCAGAGACTTGTTGATCTCCGCGCTCTCCATCCCTACGACACGCACATCAAAGCACACGTTACGTACCGAAATGAGTCTCCTGATACATCGGTTTTGACTAGACCAATAAGAGTTTACTGAGGGTCCAGCATTATCATCTCAAATGTCTGTGACTCAAAGGCAGTGCTGAATAATGACATTTATCTCCACTTGCGTCATTTTTGTTATATAAATTTTCCAAAGTCAACAAGGCATACATTTTCCCTTTAAATGCTTTTTCGTATCAGCATTAACCAAGAAGTCACAACATCGTGATTAATGTTGCGTAATAATTCCATTGTTAATCTACCATCTCTTTTATTATTTTCATAAACTATTTAGGAAACGATATTTTATCCAATGGCAACATTATTTATGGTTATTTCTTGGGTCCAAACAGTAGTAACTTCCTAAGTATGTAATGTATGACACATTATAAGCCATCATCTCCCTTTTCCACTTATGTGGGGGATCGACATGACCGTAGTCCAAACTGTAAACTAATAAAGAATTATTAACAGGCTAGTGCTCCTTACTGGTCTGTCTGTTGGCGGAGGACGTGTCCGCGCCGCGCTCGTTGCCCGCGAGGTCGATGAGCGAGAACTTGCCGTGCAGGCGGTGCGTGCCCGGCGACCGCACCACTATTTGGAACACCGCGTGCGATCGTGATGAATTAGAGTTCGCAGATGTCTGGGGAAATTTATTTAACAAATTAGTGCAACTTCATACTAGATTATTTTCATCTCATTATATACATAATTCTATTTAAATATTCTAACAATTAAATTAACTACGAAAAAGTATAAAACTACCCTCAATTGTGTCAATTGTGGCAAAAAGTTTACCACAAAATTACAACATTTCCGATGAAAGTATGAAAAATGGCCGCCATAGCGTAAATGACGTTTTTGTTTTTGTAAATGACGTTTGTTTGTTTACAAAAATTCTATCTTGCTAAGAAACAAGGAATAGTGCTGACCTGTCCCGACGTGCGCGCGGCGTTACCGTGCTGGATGAGACGCAGCACCTCGTCCACGCTGTCCACGAACCGCTCCGTCAGCCCCACGATCTGAACCTGCTGCTTGCCGTCCTCCAGCACGCGCAGCTTCGCCTTGTCCGCCAGCAAGTCGAACACCTGTAACCGACCGCTTGGCATATCAACATGCAATATATTATTTCAATATTGAGTCGTTCATTATCCAATCTGTAGTGAAAAGTTGTGCTGACAAAGGTTCTTTACAAGTATTTTGTAATCGTATAAAACATAAAAATGTTTACTAATTAATTACGCGACAAACAGGAAACAATTTCCCGAGAATTTTCCATTTACCATTCTCGCGTATACTCACATTTCGCACAGCTTTTATTACACCCTAGTAAGTGTGACTTAAGGTTAAAGAAAGCGTTCCGGACTTGTTCTGCGGCACCTCATTACAAAACAATGAGAGCCCTATGTCATCAACTGAGCACCTCAAACTTTTTCTTAAAGCTACATAAGAAGAGATATTATAATATGAACACTGAAAGCATATAGATATATAAGTATCAAATCTACAAGCTAATTGACAATGATAACAGTTAGTAACCTTTCCGGAGTAGATCTCGAAGAACGAGGCGGATACGATGAGGTTAAGCGGCTTGTACTTGGGCGACTTGAGGTAGGTGAACACGTCGCGCGCCGCCATCGCGTAGATACCCTTCTTGCAGTCCTGGATCTTGCCCTGCGCACACAATCATCATTGCACAACTATGTCTGGAAACTTTTGACAGTGGTAGAGACCGCAAAAACGACATCCGTTGCACGAATTGGCCGGCTCGACTGGTGAAATACACTACCTGCTTCTGCGTTTCGTCTAATGAGTTGCCGGATTCCTAATTCTAGTCCTCTTTCCCTCACATCATTTTGTCGGGAGGTTTGTCAGGAAAAGGGATAGATAGGAAAAGGAAAGAACCTTTACTCTGTCCATTAAAGGCATCTCATTAGCTCGTTGCACACTTTTATGAGTAGTGGTTAACCTTTATTTTTGAATTAGTGTGTGGAGTGTACATAAAGGGTTCAAAATTCAAGAGAATTGTTCATCAATGCTATTAAACCAGCATGTTACTTCATCAATAATTATAATTGTAGCTTTTTTTTTTATGGGATAAAGTGGCAAACGAGCGAGCGGATCACCTGATGTTAAGTGAACGCTACCCATAGACATCCGCAACAAGCAAATGTGTTGCAGATGCGTTGCCTACTCTTAATGGACAGAGGAGGGCAGGAATAAGGATATTTCCTTTTTCCCCGTTAACCCCTCCCCGTCCAATCCTCTTCCCGTTCCCATCCTATCCTGATGAGGAAAGGGTGGGAAGGGGAAGAGGACTGTAATTAGGCCTCCGGCACCTCACTCATCAGACGAAACGCAGAATACTTCTACTTCACGCCTGTTTTCTGTGAGGTCGTGGTATTTCACCGGTCGAGCCGGCCCATTCGTGCAACAGATGTTGTTGCGGGCTCTACCCACTGTAGAACAACTGTTTTCTAGAACATTTCAATCTAAAGTTTTAAGTATCAATAAAAAAGACTAGTCAATCTCTCAAATGCCATTCATTCAATCTTCAATTCCATTCATTCATTCGACTTCAAGTTAGGTTAGATAACGGACAAAATTTTAAAATAACTGCCAGGGCTTAAAGGCAGTACAGAAAAATGCATTATGGAGATGTGACCTGGAAGTCGCCACCCATGGTGTGCGTCTTGCCGGAGCCCGTCTGTCCGTACGCGAAGCACGTCGCCATGCCGCCCTCGAAGATCGTCTGCACCAGCGGCTTGGCCGTGTACCTGCGACACACAACACCTTAACATTGTATTTAGAACTAGACTTACGTCCGCATTATTTAATGTTATATTTGGTTTTCCTAATTTGATCAAAACATTAATTAAATAATTTGAAATTTTCACATTACACCATGCAACACTTACTTATAAACAATTTCATTTGTGCAGGAATCATCGAAGGCGTAATCGAATCGAAATTTCTGATTCTCGAGATATTTCGTCAGGTCCACTTTGTTTTTGGGCTCGTGGACTATCATCTGGTCCTTGGTGGGCACGCTAATCACGTCCACCTGAAACATTTACGTTTATTTTTACTTTATAGCTTTGGACAAAAACTTTGTTTACACATAAAATAAAACTTAGGTATTTAATTTATTGTATTAATAAGGATAACGATCTACGCCACACAAGGGATACAGGGTACACTTTATCCGGCCACGTCCAATAAATTAAATAGGGCTAACTTGGGAGTCCATCTTTCAATACATTATCTGTACACTGCTTCCCCAGACACTCATTTAATATGGCTATAAGATAAGTAAAATAGCTACAAAGGCACCTCTTTCTTGTTGAGCTCCTTCTTGTTTAGCGGGCGCTTCCTGACGCAGACAGTGATCTGGTGATCCTCGACCGGCTCCGTGCCCATCAGCGGCCGGAACTCGATGCTGCTCTGGTACTCACGGATCATCGCCAGGAACTCCCAGTTCGGGTTGCCGGGGTCCATGTTCATTAGCGCCTCCTAATACAAGTATCACTTGTTAAAATATTTACAACTTAAGCTGTCTTTACTAGTACAAATATAAAAAAGAGAAAAAAATCAGCCAAGCAAATATAAGTAGAAAAGAAAAGACCTTTTCCTCCTTAAGTTCGGCCTGCCGCTGCCGCCGCTTCTCTCTGTTCTCTTTGAGGCGCTCGACCTCCTTGACGACGTTGGAGCGCCGCACGGCGCCCGAGGCCACGGCGTGCGGGACCGACGCCGCGCTCGCCGACGCCGCCGTGTTGCGCGTTATACCACCGCCCGCCCCAGCGCCGCCGCCGCTGTTGCTGAACTGGAGCAAAAGACCCAGAGTACACCGGTTACAACTGAGAGTTAACACACACTGTTAAGAAAATTGGATAAGTCATCGATTATCAAGCAAATCAGACTTTTTTCGATTAAAAAGTCTATATACATCTTTCCAGAATCTCCGCAAAATTAGCAGTTTACTCGAAATATTTTTTTCTCGTACATTTTTTCAAACAATTAATTTTGTTTTGCGAATTACCCATTGGTTACTCCTAAAATGTTTAACAAACAATTGAATTTTTTTGTATTGTACGCAGGATTTGTTGAATGTTGTTGAATGGATTAGGAAACAAAGGACAATAGGATGGGTTAGAAGGAACCTCTTTGATGTTTTGCATGCGTTTCTGCCCCTGTCCCGAGTTGGGCGTTTGCTGCGGGTGATGCTGGTGCGGCGGCTGCGTGAGCGAGGCGGCGCTGGGCGTGCTACCAGTGCGCGAACGCCCGCCCGATGCTGGCATCTGCAAACATCGCGCCGTAGGAACGGGACACCACGTGGGAAGACAGGAACAAGGTGTAAGGTTTTAACTACTTACTTATTTATCAAATTAGTACATGATTAGGAAATCACTATCTTATCTGTTTCATGACATGCATAATTAGTTTTAACCTTCTACTACACAGTGAATCAAAAAAGTATCATGAAAAGTAACGTGAAGATTTGAGGCTTTCACGTTTTTGCGTTTCGGATGATGAGAATGAGTCTCCCGGGGCCCTATGTACTTCCCATCCCCCCTTACTCATCATATCCACTATCTTTTTGCTTTCGTCTTGTCACTTGAGTCTCGGATG
>JWHW01030527.1:9082-25904 GCA_000931545.1 Papilio glaucus | reverse complement strand
ACACCTCTACACGTGCGAATGTTTCACGACACGTTCCTCCTTATCTAATACCTAATACGCAACAAGGACAACAATAGTCGTGCATCGAGTGAATCATTGCGAGACGATAAGAAATCGAGTACTGACTATATTTTGCCAATATTTTAAATTATTATTTTCAAAATTATGTGAAAAACGTATTATTTTGTAGTAAAGCAAAACAATATTTAATTGCTCCTTTTAAATTCTTGTAAGATCACACAAATATTCTTTCCCCCGTCAGGTGCAACCGTTAAGAAGTGTTACATATGAACTGAAAGTGTCACATACCTACATATATGGCTTACCAGTCATCGATACGGAAACTTTACTAACAAGTCCTAAAATAATTTGAGTGTGTCATAACGCACTCAATTCCATTATTAAACAAAGAAGCAAAGATAAGCCCCTCCTTACAGACACGTCACGCGCCAAATTAAAAACAACGACATCGAACAATGAGTCCTTATAACTTAAACGCATTTAGATATAGAACGACACCTTCACATATACATTATATATCACAAGTTGCTTAACATACAATGTAGAATCACACACTTGCTGATCGTGGGAACGTAATCTTTGATGCGTGCAGCGGGCTTCGACCCAGAGTTTAGTTTAACTAAATCATCAATTTCACATAATGGTGTAAAAATATTATACAATAGCTTTATTTTTAATACTGCAATTAGGCAAAGGTCACGTTGTCAAAAAGCCACTAAACTAGTGTGGATCCTTAAGTTTGTTATAGGGCACCAAAGTGCATATTCATTGTTCATAATGTTTATTTTTATCATTCTTCCACATCACTACGCCTTCTCACTCAAGTCTCTCATCAGATATATTTAAATATTAGCTAGTTAAGAAATTTATTACTATCGCCATCTGGCGGAAGTTACGACATTTTTTTCAATTTGTCATAGATCCTTTTTAAATGTATTGCTGTTAAACTCAAGTCAGTCACGACAACACCGTGTAAAAATATGCACTGACCCTTTATAAACTAAAATAAAAAGTATATTACTCAAATGATGAAGCAATCAAGGAGGATATCACAGTATTTATAAAGAATTAAATTAATTAAAGAATTGATTGTTATAAAAATCATACGCACCTTTTGTCGCAACTGGGATGGACTGTCGCGTCATATCCTAAAAAAAGAAAAAAAATTAAAAAGTTTCGTCAAAAATTTGAGACAAAAGTTTAAAAAAGCCAAACATTCCATTCGAAAATAAAGTGTAAGTACAAACTGAAAAATAATACGATTTTTAGCTAATAAAAAAGTGCAACCAAAGAACAATAGAAATAGAAAATACATTATAAAATGCTAAATATACAAAAGCTAGTATAAAATGGGAGGCACAACTGTACAGCAAAGAAAATTTAAAACAGATTACAAACACCCGCATCGTGGGAAACGTATTGCGAAAACAGAAGAAAAAAACAGTAAAACAATAGAATTATGCGGGTTTGTTTAATACTTTAGAAATGTCGACTAACTGAACTGATAATAAATTTCAGTATAGGTAACTTATCAATGCTAAAAAATTATAAAATGATCATAAAGTTGTGGGCTTTGATTTTGTATGAAAATATTAAAAAGGCGTGTTTTGAATTTTTACGACAGCATTATACCAATGTTTAAAAGTTTTTCTTGTATTCCAATTTATAAAATACTTTTTATAATATACTTGATAGTCCGATTTCGTTTTGAGGATAACATTGGCGTTACTATTTCCCGAACAAATAACATGTTACAAATATAACTGCTCGAATCGCTATATTGGATTTTCGTCATCATGTAAGGCCACAACTCGAAGACTACGTTGTGGATCTTACGTAAAATCATCAAAACAAAGTAACACGACAGATGAAATATATTTTACGCCGTGTAAAGTAACAGATTATATTAATGACATGGTGCTTGCGGCCAGCTAGTCTAATTCTAACCAATCAACAGAAAAGAGGTCGCATATGTGGAGCAATTCACTAAAATCTGTTACGAATTCCCGATGCGCGAAATCACCGACCAATTTACTAATAAATTTCAAGTACTACTAATATTCACAATTCTTGGAACCTATTCATTATATACGAATTACAAATATCGTTATATACTTATCACGGTCAATTTGTTTATGTAAAATGAACCCAGGAATACAGGTCTTACTTGTGTATGACCTGATTGAGAGAAAAGCCTTCTCATAAATTCTGAGATTGCGACTGGCAACGACCAACGGGAGACTTCTATTTGACGTTTAAGACAATGATGGTGGACAATGATGGACCATCCTATTCACATTCTATCATCACGTGAAGACATAACACCATGGAATAAATTTCAATGGTGCTCTAGGGTATATGCGGTAAGATAAGAACTGCGAAGTAGGTCGGCGGGTGAGGCGGAGTGACGTTTTCCTTGGCGCTCGTCGTTGACTGTGCAAAATGGATTAACTCCCGCGAACTCAGACATAAACTTCAATTAAACTATGTTATATTCAGCCACCTTAGTGGATCTTACGCAGTACATCGTAAACTTAAGCAATTTTGCTGGGTCATTGATGACAACGCATTATAACAGTGTTTATTTGTATGTTTATTAATTTCAGGTCAATTCATCGCGCGACTTCGATGAAGTCAAGATGTCAACTATGATCGTTATTTGCTTCTTTTAGCTTTCAATTTTTTCATAATGAAAGAATGTAACAAATATTTTATATAGATGAATCTCGAATGCAAGGGACGTCTTTAGGCAGTCTTAAATCACTGGATAATTACACCGTGTAACAAACAATTATCCTCCCAATTGCAATGCTGAATCAAATCGAGAGCCATTAACTGTTGATTGCGAAGATAGATAATTGCGTAAACAAGATCGCATAATATTTTATTGTATCTAAATTGCCTCAATAATTATAATCCTCTTAAATCAACCTTTACTCTGCCTGGGCAAAGGACCTTTCACTGTATTTATTTAACTAAAAAAGCTAACTTAAATATTGATCCGACATAAACATTTTCAGTAACAACACGTTGTTACAAAAACGGGCAAACGACAGGAAATCAATAGAGATGTATTGAATGCGCGGAAGCCGGCATGTTACCGCGTGAAGGCACTACCACACCGCAGCGCTCCAATAGCCGTGCGAAATGCACGTGTGAAATGTCGCCGGTTGTTAAAGTGTAAACATTAGTAAACTGACGGGTTATATAGCATCCGAGATGGATCAGTAGCAATTGAATGAAAACAAACAACGTAGGATTGTGCGGATCACTCCGTTATACCACAGTTTAACAATCAAATCACATACAGTACTTGCATAGGGCAACGGCGGGGATCTAGCGGGGTGGTGGGCGGGTACGCGGCCCCCGATCGCGCATAGTTCGCGTCGGTCGCGTCGCGTCTTATAAATCGCAAGCTACTAGAAAATCAATTCAGGTATGTTTCATTTTTGACAACCCTGGCTCATTTGCGACTAAAGTACACTCACAATGAAAGGCGTTTCTCAACTGTATGATTGGTTTGAACTGTGGTAAGGCCATGTTCACTTCATATACAGATTTAAGTAGAATGCTTACGGTATTAGAATAATGAATCCCGTTAACTTTCAACAGTCAAAATCTCGAAATAGTTTATATAGAATTAGCAGGTACCGAGGGACTATTTCTTCATAGAATATTTGTCCACCCTACTTTATATATGACTACATCAATCTCTAACAAAAGAATAGGTCAATAACAAACAAATGAATACAAATGATTCATAATTGCGAAATATTTTACCTCGTACCAAATATCACAATGAATCAGCACTTGCTTACCGGATATGTAACAAGAAGTTTTATATAACTTCGTCTTCATATTGTGCATATTGCACAAAATTAACTTTGCACAAAAGTAACTGATCGCTGTCTGTACATGGAAGATATTTGAGAAAAACTATTATTAGGGACCTTCATAAACGCAATAAAACCCAAAACAATCATTATTAGAATTTTTGTCTGTTTATCTGTTTGTATGTGCGTTTGTTACCGGTAATCTCAGAAACGGCTTAACCGATTTGTGTGCGGTTTTCACTAATGTATTGTCTTCACTTAACATTTAGTGTTTGTTTTATCTCAATCGGTTTATAAATAAAAAAGTTATATCAATTTAAAAAACCGTGTCAAACATTTGTTCGATAAAAATGCTATAAAATAGAGTATGCTATATAACAGTTTATATCTATTATTACTTTTAAGTGAGTAATATCATTTCGTTTGAGTCAACTTGCAGGTAAACGGATTAAACCGCGGGGCACAGCTAGTATACAATATAATTTATTTGTTCAACAGGTTAGAAATCCAAGTGTCCATTTTGGAGCTCGGAGCTTGGCAAAGATTAACAAGATCATACACGTGTTGTGATAACTACAATAGGTTTTGCTTCAAACTGGCTATAAATACAGACATATAATTATTTGTGATAATATCAAGTACTGAATCATCAGCATTAATCCGAATAAATACAATATCAGATTCCCGATCCCAGTCCCAAAATATAGTTTCAGTCCCGGATATTTTTTTATAAACATTTACTATAAAATAACCATATTATACATAACAGATCCGATACAGCAATTGTCTATAATGTAGTAAGTTTTGACTATAACACTTGCATATAAAAAAAATCATTACAGTTCGTAAAAAATCATTCTTAAAGAATTTTAAACTATAAAAATAAGCCAAATCGATATACATAGTTATCATTTAAAATGATAAAATTGTCAGTACCACAAAGATAACTCACACACATTTACCACATTACTAACAAAATCATTAAAGCGTATTTCGAAGGTCTCCCTACTCCGGCACACGACTATCTTACCTTGTACATCTTCACTTTTTTATATTTAAAAATAAATGAAGATGCATTGCTAAAGGTCGTTAGTAATTACTATAGCAGTCGAACGTTCACTTAACATTATTCGCCTATTACTTGCGCAGTTGCCAGTAACAGGTTACCAGTATATTATCAACTGCAAATAGCAGGCGGTCGAGTTTGTGTTTTTTGCAAGAATTCCGTTACATACGACACTGACGGCACCATACCGGCGCGGGAAGTTGAATCATAGGTCGAATGATATCATTGCCCACGTCTAAAGACATAAACATACTAATTACACAAAAAGACAGCTATTAAACAGTTTATCATTAAAAAAAGAAAAAAAGCCAAGTAAACAAGAAAAAAATAACAAAAAGTAGTGTACACTGCTACTGCTACGTAACAAAAAGATTAGTGATATTGGTTTGCGATCTGGTTGCGCAACGCGGCGGCACGACGAATCGTGATATTGTCGCGGGCGTGACAAGAACGCAAGCCTACAGACAGACAGCATAACAAGCCGATCGTGTGCACGAACATAGTGCGGCAACGTAATGGTAAAGGTGCGTGATAAAGTGAATGGTGCGTTCCCACTGCCAGCACCCCGTGGATACCGCACGTCGTGACGTGACGTGTGCGGTGTCGACAAGATGCGGGACGTGGTGGTGTCGTACCGAGCGTGAGTTGCGCACGGGCAGCGTGTGTCCTGCGTCGCCGTCCGCCTCCGCGCCCTCCCGCAGGAAGCCGCCCTCGTCCGACGACGAGCCCGACGGCTCCTTCGCACCGAACAACGTGCATCAAACAATACTGCCACTTAGACAGCTCCGCTACCGCGCTCAGCGTTGCGGACCGATCTAAGTACGAATGGAAAGTGAAACGCGCCTCTACCCGGCAGCGGTGAAAAATCGATGGTGTCCGGCGTAAGGTCGCCATCACCGCAGCCGAAGGTCTCGTCGATCGATACACATCAGCTGAATGCACATAAATGCATGGTCCTTGTTCGTTATATACTGGCCTGCAGAGCTCCGTGTAATGAGTGGCGTGAGATGCGTTGCCATGACGACGCCGTGCTTGCTAACAAACGCTACTCGCAAAGCTCTGATAACTATACGGTGCAGTGATCACCTGCCAACTGATGATGTACGGAAACATGTCTACATTTTCTTCGGCGAATGTTGAGCTGATCTCACACGCGACGACCTCCGCTTTATGATAATCACTGTTAACATCGCTAGCATTCTTTTGAACCTAAAGTCATTTTAGATGGAACTACAATTATTTGATTACGTTTTGATGGATGAAAACGTTATTGTAAGGTACCGACAGGACATTCGGGTTTCGCGGATCAGGTACAACTGTGGCGTCAATTGGCAACGTGATTCCCGACACAAACAAACAGGGACATCACTGCTTGGTACGCGGTTCAACCACCGTCCAATCCAATCGATACGACTATGGCTTGCGTTTAACTTTGACGCGATGCTAACATACGCAAATTGCAGTCGTTATCACTTGAGATATAAATACACAGATAAGATAAACTCTCACTAATAAGCGACCTTTAAATCTACTCGAGTATTCATTAAAACACGTCATACGCAGAATTTCTGCAAATTACATTTGGTACCTTAAAAAAATTGGATGAAAATTTTGATATAGAAAACAATTCATAAACACAAATTTTTTTCGACTAGGTATGTACCTAACCTAATGTAATGTTACAATGCTCTTGTACAACAATTGTATCCGTTGAGCTGTTCAACGTAGCGCGCAAACGAATCGCAACTGCGGACTTTTACTGCGACCTTTAACGACGGCCCGTGGTCTGTGGTGCACCGCGAGAATTTATTGCACTTAATTTTCTTAAGACTAAGCCGACATGAATTGCGGCAAATGGACGTCAAGGTTGCGCGGAATTAGCTCGTACGTTATAGTTTGTACGAATTATGTGTCGCAAACATATTATGCCATTAGACGGAGCGTTTAGATCAGGGGTCTCTAAACTCGGAGCCGCATCATTAATTTCGACGCGTTAAAATCCGAAAATAAAAGATGCAATAATAATCCTAGCACAATTTAAAAGACATATATATCTTAAGTTTGATTTTACATTAAAGTTCAACATTTTTCTTTTGTATCACTTTCTTTTATGTTGTTAGGATACATAATAGTATAAGATATGGCATAACAAATGTATACCCACATCTGTTATGAAATCAGAATCAAGTCTGAGGCCAACTGCCAAATCGAACTCGAATCTAACACACCGTTATACGCCAACATAAACACGACCCCTAAAATCGCCAACGGCGAGTTACACAAGAGTTCAACCTAATCTGGTTTTTACGATTTAACCGTGTTAGCCCCTATTTACCTCGGCAACCCACTTGTGATTGTTCAATGTACATATTACATAGGTCCTGATCAAATAACATATGAGAGTATAAAATTTTACTCTGCACCTTAGACCATAAGATTATTGTTACACAGAGCATTGTACCAAAGTTTAGAGACCTCTGCATTATACGAAGCGTGTAACAGAACTTCAGTGTGAACGATGTGATATGTTTGGTCAACGTTTGGTCGACGTGTTAATAACGGTACGAGGCAAGCGTACGTGTGCTCAGTCCGGACGTAAATTGGCAAATTGTCTTACTACAAGCAAGCAAGCGCGGGCGCCGTGTTCATTGACCCTGGTAGAAATAGACCGACCGTACTCGCCAATGTCGGATTTCACCATCTCCAAATTGATACCAAATTTGCTTTCTTAATACTAGAATTATATATAAATAACCATAAAATTTTATGTTCAATACTAAATGATATTTCAAGTCCTTTTAACCCTACCTAGAAATACCAATGGCTATAAGCAATGAGATCTAAAATGTATCCGGTCCTACAAGTCAAAAGTTTGTGCCAAACATTACAACATTTTATACTTCGGCTGGGATTCGAACCCAAGATCCGGAGAGGGAGGGGTTATTCTTGACAATCTTAAATTGTTTACCCCAATCATTTTGCACGGTTTTAATTTAAGCGTATTTATTATTCGAGTTGACACGAACTATTCTACAATGCTCATGCCGACCGCATCGTTATCTGCCGACATTTGACATTAACGTATGGCCGGCAGCGAGGTACGAATAACTGAACCGATGAAATTCATTTATCGCTCGACCATGAATGGGCCAACTGTGTAATTTAATTTAGATTTCGGACATTGTATAACAAGTTTCTCTTTAATGAACTTTTTCTATACTATATTCACACCGACACCTACGTCGTAATCAATGTATGCAGTATCTTGTGCTACATCTAAAACTGCATCGAATTAATGATTTCTTATAAAGCTTTTATAATTATTATGAATTGGATGCATGTTCCTATACTCTTAAACGACTTCATTCAGCTCGTTCAGCTCAGGTTTATTTAATCTCACTGGTTCTCAATCACTCTGAAGAAACACAACGCACTTACGCATTTTTTTAATCAGTTAAACGTCAAATAGTTTTATTAGAAATCAGTATATGAAGGATGAAATAAATAGATTCTCAATCCTACCAGATGGTACAAATAAATAAAATGACTTTCTGACAGTGACTTTTCATTGGTTCTCTTTCACACACTAAAGTAAAAGAGAATGGTAATCTCACCCTGGCCAGTTTGTTGGGCGCGTTGGCGACGGGCTGCAGGTGAGGCGAGCGGCGCGCGCCTATCAGCTCGGGGTTGAGCGCGAGGATGGAATCGATCTCCACCTCCTTGCCCTTGGTCTCGCCACGCTCGAACCATTCCACCGTCACCGAGCGCGTCTCCAGGTTAACACCAGACACGATCGCCGAGTGGATGCGTCCTGATTAAAAAAACAACACATTTAGTTATGCTACAAACAGTCAAAACCTAGTTTCTACAATGCCTACAATATTTTATAGTCTTTCTTTAATTCCTTGCTGAATATGGAAAGACACATTGCAGATTCAAACTAAACTGTATTTTTACATGACAAAATGGCTAAATGAGAATAAGCTTAGTATCGAAAGTATTGGGCGCTATCCATGCCAATGTGTTAAAACATTCTGATGCACCAATATTTGCACAGATGTATTGTAGTATACGAGGATCAGTTATTTCACCACAATATAATCTTTGCTAGGTATCGCCTAGCAGTTACTAAATTGAGTAATTGAATACCAGTAATTTTTTTTACAAAATCCATCCGAAAACATAGCGAACATTTAAAGGAAAAACCTGAAACCTTAGCACTTACATCGGATTATATGAAGCCTTCAAAATATATCCAGTAGTAGTATTTATAGCATAATATCTATTGAATAATTTTATTTAAAAACTAAACTAATCTTGCTTTAAGTGAGTTTTATACAAAGAGCAACAGTTGTGTGTTCACAGCTGGTCCTTAGGATGTATTGAATGATAATATAACCATTGACGGCTTAACACTTGCATTAACATTCAAGACATTACAGATAATTGAAAATATAATTGACTAGCTGGCCCGGCAAACTTCATTCTGCCCTATAATTAATAGATGGTTCACTATTTTGGCGATAATGGGTTACACATAAAAGATAGATATATGCTGTGGCGGACTTTTTTGTAGGACTATTTAAGGTAAACATTTCCATTATACACGTGTAACTCTAACGGTCTTTGCAGTGCACACCGCAATAGCTCGCTCGACTTATCGTTTTATATTGGACAATTCACACAATATCTTTATAAATTATAGCCTATATGTTATTATGATGTATATGCTATATTATTGTAAAGTTTCATTAAAATCCATGCAGTAGTTTTAGCGTGAAAGAGTAACAAACATCCATACTTACACAAACTTTCGCATTTATAATATTAGTAGGATACATGCAAAAGACTAACTCCGCAATCACCATCCATGCACATTATGAACTTTAATCAAGTGTCAAACTTAACATGAAGTAGTAACATCGTCATGTACCGTAATATGTACAATTCTTTAACCTCTGAATACCCCTCTGGGTTGCGAGCGTGAGCGTATATTTAATTATTCTTTACAAGACAATCACATACGTCTTTATGAAAATATGACTAAGAATTTTACGAAACATTTTTTGACCCTCGGAGTAATACAATCGATTTCTCCTTTTTCATATAAATTCTAAAATCACATTAATTTATAACTTATCGAAATTTAAATTAATTTTGCATAATGAAACAAATTTATGTTGCAAAAGTGACAGTTAGTGAGTGGGGACGTCCAAGGAGAACTTATATATATAAGAGCGACCAGCTTGTATGAACAGATGTATGTATGGATGTAAAAGAAGCGAGAGAGGTGTGCCAGGATCGCAAAAAAAGGAAATAGAGGAGCTACGAAAGTAGCGACAAGATCAATACAATATATATTATTTAATAACATTACATAAAAATGAAAAGGTCCTGCTGTTTATACATCGATGGAGCCAAAGGGGCCTGGAATGGCGATCACGTACAAGCAAAGTGGGTGGGTCCCCACAAGATGGACCGATGATCTGGTCACGGTCGCAAGAGTGGAGATCATCTAATAATGGTTCTATTTATTTATTCATACTGAGAGTCGATGAATGCTACATTGTAGTTGTTAAATAAACGTTGTAATTGAATGTCGCAACAAACAAATCTTTATGTAAAAGTCCATTCTAATAATGCTGCATTCGTAGTTCAGAGCATCAAAGTATTCACTATTCGTAAATTAGGTCACGGGCCGCAGATCCCGGGAAGACGCAAACTTTATAGCAATATGTCAATGCTGGTGATACATCTGTGTGATGAAGGCATAATTCAATTATATTCTTTATATCTTGAGCATAGACTTATAAACAGAGGATTCACTGGAGTCGGCCAGCTCGCTGTACGTACAGGCCACACACACAAATTAGTCAGCCATTACGCACGCAAACATCAGTGTTGACAATATTCATGTGAGCAAATTACCCTAAATATAAGATTTTTTTAATAAATTAAATTTATTTCGGTTATTCATTAGTATTCTAGATACTCTATTTAATAATTAGGTATTCTATTTAATATTCTTTTTACGAAATTCTCTAAAGAAAATACATAGGTCTAAGTTACATTTGCTAGGGTTCAGTTTTCATTTTCCGCAATTAGATCGTTATAATTATGTAAGCGCATTTTTTTTTACTGTCGCAAATCATATTTTGATCAACATAAAACCACCAGTGACACTCACCTTCAAATTGCAAAAACATAAGAAATTTTGAATTTCGCGGACTACCTTAGCGCATTAACCTTAACTTTTTCAAAAATAACACAGTATAATTCTGCCTTAATTTTAAAGAAATTTGCCTATCGACATCTATTAGTCTTAAAATAAAACTATAATAATAAATGGGTAAATTTGGCAAACATAGCAACCCTAAATACATTCACACAAATATTAGCTGTCATTGCCGGGATACAATTTTGACATAGCTGGAGTTCCGTTCGGCTCTTTTTATACGTCCATGGTCTTGAGTCAGGGACTATTGTCAAAATTAACACGTAAACCAATTGTTGCGTTAGTTCAAGAGACAGACAGACAGATTCATAAATGTTTCCACAGTGTAGGTAATGATGATATTAACTATAACTTTTTTAATAAACAGAATACACAACACAGCAACTAAATAAACCTACACCGGGTCTAGAGGGCGCTCGAGCTCACATAAATTGAATTTAGACTACAGCGGAGCTCTTGCTACGTCATACAAAGTCTAGATATCCGGCCAACTCAGGCGTGCTCCAATTTGCATGCTCGAAAAGTACAATGAGAATGTCTTAACCCTTCGTAATTAAAAACGTCGTCTAGACTTATTTAACATTAAATTCCATTAGAGACAATGTATTTGCACAAACGAATTATTGCAACGAAGGTTACTAACATGTTTAAACACATGGATTCCCATTTTGCGTGGTCCTGATACGCATAGAAGTAAGCATAACTTATGCGTGATCTCTCACATATTTTATTAGTCAATAATTAATAGAATTCTCCTGAAGTACACTCAATCTTTGTCATTTTAAAAACTTACATAGCTCGATAAAACTCTACAACTCTACACAAAGTGACTTCAGGAGTTTTTATTGGGAAAGATTTGAACTGTCAAAAATCTCTATTTGCCTGTAACAATTTTTGTTACAAAACCATATACAGTAAAATAAATGACTTCCAGGCACTGCATAGTGTAATGCCTGTGCGTAAAGGGGCCCATTAGTGATCAAACATGTAAACATTTCTGTAAAAGGCACTCAAAGGGAACGCGCCGCTGGCCCTGTTCTCCCCTCCTTGGCTTCTTTTTTCGCTTTGACGTCAGCTTCTACGAGCGGAACACTCCACATCTGTGTCTGAGGCAATATTCTAAAAACTTTTTAGCGTTTAAAAATTGCCATAAAAAAATCATTTCATACCATTTTAGCATATTAAAAAAATACTAATCTTATGTGTCTGGCGTATCGGCTCAAAATACAGTCCGGTAGATAATACAATTTACCAAAAGTAAGACCCACTACTCAAATGGCCCTATATCTTTATAAGTTTAATAAAGACTAAAATAATAGAACGTACTCTATATACTGAATATCTAGTACATTATACAGGTTGATTCTAAAAAACTGAAGTTCATTTGTAGGGCACTGACCTCAGACAACCAAGCGTTATATTGGCGGTTCTGTCTACCGAATGACAGCGGGGAGGCGTGGTGGCGCAACATGGCCGCGTCAGTTCAACAGATCTACGATGTGTAAACAATCCACACCGTAGTTGCCGTGTACTGTAAACAGCTTTGTCTAGGAAATGTTTATCATTTCGTTATACATCGGTTGCTTCTAATGATTACCAAATCATTAGCAACCGATACCATAGCATTTTAAATATATAGAAAAGCAAAGGTCCAATCTATCGCTTTTTAGCCGACGCAATAACATTAGTTCACTTTTATTTTGTACTATTTTTTACTATTGTACCCAGTATTAACCTAAAAACCCGTCTCCTCAAATAAACACCGACCACAACAATACATGTACATTTAATTGCCAAATCGGTGCCACTTCGAACCAGTCAAGTCGTCCTCAATATAAAAGTCGCAGTACAAAAACACAATTCATAGTGGCGGTAGACATCAAAAAAAGAATACCAAAATCGGACGTTAAGCGAGTCAGTTATTGATCAAACAGCGATAAAGCCATGGTTACGTCCGCGGAGCGACGAAAGTGGAACGAAGCGATCGAAAGGAGTGAGCAAAAACACCGTTATCTGTGACGCAGCGAGACTGCATCGAGTAGCTGAAACATTCACAGATAACGTTAAAGTACGGAAGAACCAGACGTGCTACGTTATTATTTAAGGCTACTACAACCCAAAAAATATGCTTATAAACGAAGAGTTCCGGCAAACGAGCAAGGGTTACCCCCTTATGTTAAGTGCTACCAATAGGCATCTGCAACAGGCAAACCGAATTGCTGATGCTTTTTCTTCTTCTATTCATCCTTCCCCTGTCCAATCCTCCTCCCTTTCCCATTCTATCCTTTGTAAAGAACCGGCCCATTCGTGCAACAGATGTAGTTGCGGGCTTAGCCACTATTAAAAACTAGAGGATGAGTAGATGGATGGACAGGTAATTGAGCCTTCGAACGACTCTCACCAAACAAAATATAAAAGTGTTTATACGGATGTCCGTGATCGGTCATCTATGTAACAATCTGGCAGTACGTGGCTCTAATACTGTTAATTATTCTTGTTAGCCTGATGACTTATACAGTATCATCATGCTGAAAGGTGCCTCATGAGAATTCCGCGTACAACTCAGTAAAAAGTAAGGATTCCCGACGTCGTAAACCGGTGTCAATTACTCTTTACTACATTATCTAGAAATACTAAGAAATATAAAGACAACTATCTTAAAATGGTAACAGAGGTAAATGGGGTATCAATAAGTTTTTGTTATTTCCTAACCGTGACACAATGATTTCAAATTCGGAATATCAATTCTAAACCAAAACAAATATTACGCAACATACAAAACTTAATATATTTATAATTAAACTAGTGGACCGCCCCGGCTTCGCACGGCACGCCGTAGCACTATAAAAGTCGAGATAAAACTATGCTATCTTTTAAGTTAGATCGAACTGCACATGGTGTGCGAATTTTATTATAATCGGTTAAGTGGTTTAGAAGTCCATTGAGGACAAACATTGTGACACGAGATTTATATATATTAAGATAACACAATATTATAGCACAGTGTAGCTATCGTGTAGGATATGATATAGATGAATCCCGAAATTTTGTTTCATCGGATTTTACAAAAAACATACTACACTCAACAAAAAAAATTAAATATTCAAGTCAACTCAAGCTTTGCTATACTACAGAAAGATTCCATCAAATAATTTAGCTTACCCTTTTAATACAGAACTAAAGCTTTGGCATGAAACCGCAAAATGTAATGAAACCTTTGGAATAGTAACTAAACGCAGCCAATGTAGAAAGTTTGAAAGACGATACTTATAATAATATTATATGTACATCTTTATATATATATATTTCTTGTGTGCGTGTGCATGTCACTGAACTCCTCCTAGACGGCTGGACCGATTTTGATAAAAAAAAATTGTGTGAGTTCAAGGGGATTCGAGGATGGTTTAGATTTTAAAAAAAGTAATATTTATTATGTGGAAAATAACAAAGGAGTGCGTGCGAAGCCGCGGACAACTGCTAGTATTTATAGAAAGCTCTATGCAACATTTAAAAGTAGATGTTTGAAAAACAAACAAAAGAGTATTACGACAAAAAGATTTGATTGAAATAACAAAAGTAGTTCATAAAAACAAACCAAGCAGACAAAAAAATGCAATATCAGGACGTCATTGAAGTGGATGTAGAAAGAACTGACTCAATTCGTGAGCCAGCAGTTGATCAGACAATTCTATTGTTGGTCAGGATTTTGCAAACAAGAAAGGAATTTAATTTATTAAGCTAGGATGCCGGCATTACCAGGTTCCTCTAGATTTATAGACGAATAATGGTAGAAACGAAGCAAGTGCACTAATATTGTCTACCGCGACCCACAAGCATCCGCAACAAGCTAATGAATTGCCTTTATTTTGGACAGGAGAGGGGATAGTAGGAAAAGGAAAGCAAGAAAGGAGGGGAAAGAGACAAGGATTCGAATTAGGCCTACAACTATAAAAGTAACTTGTTTAGCAATCACTCGGAATAAAATGAAATATGATGAGTGAAAAACAGCAAGGTGTGACTCAATACAGTTGAGCGGACGCCAGTTATAGGCCTCTTAATTATTTTGATAATGAGATGAGTGGCAGTACCGTGAGCCGGCGCTGATACTGACTAATACTTTACGTTATCATTTGTTTCGTGTATTGTATTAGATATTTTTATAAACCAGTTACGAAGGGACTATTCAAGACTAGCTCTGCCCCGCGGTTTCGGCGGTCGTACGACATTTTTATCATATTTACAATACGCGTACCGTACTTCGCCCAATGACGTCGCCCCAATAGAAAGTGACTGGAAATGAAACGGCAAATATACCGTTTCATTGACAATAGTCAATGATTCGTTCTACTGATATTGTGCCGACCGTTTAGTTTTCCTAGCCCAATTATAAAGTGTCTGACAATCGGTCGGTGACATATATGATACTGTTCTTACCAACAAAAATAACATGACCAAAAGGAACTCGGTAGCGAATGTTGAAACTATTGAAATACAGAGAAATGAAAACAAATAGATGCATCCAGTTCCAGATGATCTACAGTTCTCGAAGCACGATAACAGATGAGATAACGTTTTAAAGTTCAAACTATATCAGTCAGAGAATTCGGCCGGGCGGTGTCATTGACCCGCTAACGCGTCGCATAGAGCTAATTATAATTGGACAGTTCTTGGCGCGCGGAGCTGAACGATGCCGTTGTCGTGAACGACGGCCTACTAACTGACAAAATTCTATATATTTACTGTATTTATCGTCTCTTATTACGTTAGAAGGCAAGCAAAACACGGAAATCAATAAAGATTGATACAAAAAAGTAAAATTGGCGCGTTATAAAGTAGATAGATAGATTTGATCTGGTAGTAAAAGTGAAACTCGGCGCGTCGTGTTCCCACGGTCAAGTTTGTCGACGACAGCGCCACCTGGGTATATGTTTAACTTAATAAGGTGGAAGTCGGTTAATCTCATCTATGACATGCGATGTCTTATCGTTCTGTAACTACTAATGAAAGAGACAGAATGAAATTTGAAGGTAGACGAAACAAGTTTTAAAAATAACCCTAACAATTAAAATAGTACTCTAAATTATTATTTAGGAATTACATCCTTATATATATATTTCTTGTGTGCGTGTGTATGTCACTGAACTCCTCCTAGACGGCTGGACCGATTTTGATGAAATTTTTTGTGTGAGTTCATGGGGATATATATGTGTGTTAAAATGGAACTAAATCTTTTACATATTAATTTAATTTTTATTGCCTAGTTACAATTAAATGTTACATTTTTCTTATGAAATATTTATTTTCAATATCTACATATCATATACATAACATATAGTGACCTCACGTAAATATTACATAAACATATAACAGTCTTAATTTAATAGCATAATGGTTAGTTGTTTATTTTCCATTTGTTTTTCTATTCTACAAATAACAATATACGGAAACGTATATGTATAAAAACATACATAGACAAATCTTAAACATGAAGACCTTCAAAACATACATTTCCTTAACTGATTTTGTATAAAATAGTAAAACCTACAGTTATAATTACTTAGACAAAAAACAATGGTGAAAGTTGACAAGCTCATTAAATTAAACATCTCGTTAGCTTGTGTCGCACGACATGTATTACGTTGCATCAAGTAGCGACATGTAGTTTAA
>JWHW01030525.1:390956-401614 GCA_000931545.1 Papilio glaucus | reverse complement strand
GCCGCCGCCCCACGCGCGCAGCAGCCGCCCGCACCCAGCCGCGTCACTGCACAGCCAGCGCTACGTACACACATTAGAACATACTATAGAACTACGCTGTAGAATTTTAACTTACAGTATTACGAACGGAGCTAAAAACTTATTTAGCCGCGTTAGACGATATTTGGTAGGGGAAAACGTTATAAATTCAGAAGATGCTCGACATGTGTCAGGGAGATGTCCATTTGAATTTGGAACAATTTCGACGAACTGTTTTTGCATTTATGGTTCTTGTATTCAATTTTGAATTTTATTGTTAAGATACAAGGTGTTTTTGTTGTTGAACTATTGTCGCGCCTTCTCCAGGTGCGAAGGAGTTTTGAGTTTTTACTTCTGTCGGCAGTCCTTATGACTTTGTTCTTTTATAGAATGTTTGAGTTCAACTAATGTTAGCGAACACCGATTCCAAACATTTTTTCTATGAAAAAAGGCGACACAAGATCAAGCGGTTCATCTAATGTTAATTAACCGTCGCTGCTAATATGTGATCTGAGATCTGATCTATGGATCTGATATGATCACAACTTAAATTTAATTAAAATGATTTCTCCAATACAAACTTTTATCCCATACTTTACACCTCAAGGGGATAAAAAGGGAATAAAAAAAATCCTTTCACCTACGTTATAACAGAAATCTCTGTGTTAAATTTCAAGTCTCTAAGTCCAGTAATTTGGGCTTCGCGTACATATATCAGTCAGTCAGTTTTTTCTTTAATATATAGTAGCCAGTTACCTCAGCAAGGTGAGTTACGAGCGAGCTGATGGCGTCCATGGCGGGGGGGTAGCGGGTCAAGGCTGCAGCGCAGTCGCCCACGCGTTCTGCTACACGCTGCGCCGTCTCTCTGCTGCGTACATGTCTATACAAGGAATCCAACCGGATCACATTTGAAATAACATCACCATTCAAGACGCTTTTTATGGAAGAAGGTGGAAAACGAAAAACAGTTCACCTGATGTTAAGTGACCGCTACCCATAGACAGCAACAAGCATATGTGTCGCAGACGCGTTACCTACGTTTAATGGACAGAGGAGGGAAGAGGAGGAGAGAGGGGGGGATAGACATGAACGTCTAGGACATTTCCTATTCATCCCCTCCACGTCGAATGCTCTTGTGAAACGAATCGTTATTTACCAAAACTGCAACGCGATATTTATCTCACTTCTCATTGGTTTAAATGCAGATTACCAGCTTTTAGGTGAGGAATTATGGTAGCGTGAACAATGTAAAAAGAAGGGATTCACAGACGGAATATTATGACTTTTCTAACTTGGAACTTTCGCAATTAAGCGGCTGACTAGCTGCGTGACTTGGTCACTGTTAAATTGATTACGTATGTGACTCGGTATGACAATGTAACTCACCTGACTAGAGTCTGTAGTGTTGCGGCCACCCTCGCAGTAGTAGGTCTGGGCCGAGCCAGCGTGCGTAGCACGGATAAAGCGCAGCGCCTATAATAATAAAAACAAACAATACAGTAATAAATTCCATAAAAATTATAACATTGTATGTACTATGGTAGCAGTATCTTCATGGACGAAGGCTCAACTGCCAGCCAATGAGCGTTATACATATATGTTTATACTTTTTTCACGACATAGTCCCAGCCAGTGGTAGAGCCTAACAACAACATCTATTGTACAAATGTGTCGGCTCGCGGGAAGTAGATGTATTTTCTGTTTATCCCCTCTTCTGTTCATTAAAGGTAGGTTGGTTGGCTCGTTTGCCATCTTCTGCTATAAAAAAATGAGTTCTTTCATACCGCTTCTGTCGGAACTCTGAACTAATAAACTCAAAACCTACAATCTATTTTCATTCCGTATTTACAAATGAAATAATTTATGAGAAAGGTTCAGGTAATTCAGCAAGGTTTTATGTGACAATGATTATTGAAGATGTAAAGGTTTGGGTACTTCATTGTGACATAATGTTGACATGACAGATAACGTTGGTATACACGCGCCGCTACCCGTGCGGGGCAGATAACAAGTATACACAAAAATCACACAATATTATTTATTCAAATTCATTTAAAATTTGCTATGGCGTAGTGACATACCTATTTTGTTGGATTCCTTCTTCCGCCCCTGTTGATATCACCCACTCGTCTCTCTGTGTACAAATATAAGTCATGTTATAATAAAGCCTTTACATAATTGTTATAAGTCATGTTTCTTTATTAATATAACAATTATGTAAAGGCTTTATTATAAGGCCAGCTCAGTATCTAATCCAGTAATATCATTATTATATTATTCTTGTTACGTGTAAACGTGTTACATATAAATATAAACTTATAATCCGGTAATACAAATAAAGTAACGGCCCGAGCCGAGGCTCCCTCTACCGAGGAAGCTAAGTTACTTGTAAAGAGTTTTAGGCACCTCAAACCCCTCAACTCAAACTCAAAACAAGTCACAAATAAAAAGCCAGCTCAACTAAGAAACACAGATATAGGGAATATCGGCATAGAAGTATTAATTTGTATCGCTGGTATACTGCACGATATCGTCACCAAAAGCTGGGCCAAACAGGTTTCGTCAACTGTGTATAGGAGTTGCTTATGTTGTCACCTGTAGGCAGAGCACTATGGGCTTGCAGGTGTCGTTGCCGCACCACTTGGTGCAGGGGGGTAGCGGGCGGCGCACGCGCAGAGCGCGAACCAGGTCAAGCAGCTTGCTGTCCAGCTGCGACAGCTGGGCTACGTCACGGCACCAGTCCCTGCGAACAACACACACTTTATAACAGGTCGGCAACAGGCGTACGGGACCGCGGAAGGTCCTAATCCGGACCACCAATTATTGTCGTGTGAAAGGCCATTGTGTTTTATTAAATGATAAAATTTTGCAACAGTATTGGGACTACAATAATTTTGTCAAATTGTTCACTAAATATTAAGCGACGACCGCTATCCATAGACATACACAATGACAAGTAGAATTACAGATAAGTTGCCATATTTTACGTAGGAAAGTGGGAGATTTAGGTATAAAAAGGAAGAAAAGAGGGGATGGAGTAAGGCTGTACATTATTGTAAATAAGTAAAGTAAACATACTGGGCGTCAGCCTCCATGCTCTTCAGATATCTGTCGACGAGGTTGTAGACAACGCGCGCGTCTGACAAATTGTTTTGTTCTCCCAGTAAGGGGTTGATGTTTGGTAAACTTGACCTACAAATAAACAAATTATTAAAAAAAGGAATTTTACTGTCACCTATTAGGGGATCACTATAGTACTGAAATAATATTTTACATGAATCTTTCAGGTAATTACAATTTATTTGTACCAAAATGTTAACTTTTACGTGAATTTCGTCAAGAAATGACAACAAAAAAGGCTCGATAAGAAGTCCGTGCAAAAATAACAACAGAATCATGACATATTGTTAGAGACAAGTATTATTTAATAAAGTAGTAACAAAAGATGTAGAGTTCATACACGTACAAAGCTCTGGCTTCCTTAATTTTTAGCAAGCTGTCGACAGCTAGCTGCAGCGGGGTTCGCGGAGGAGGGCGGGGCGCACGGCGCTGCAGGGGCCGAGTCGCCACGAACCAGCCGGGCAGGGAGCTCCTCCGCGCAGCGCTTAAGCCCTACAATTAAATGTTTTCGTAAATTATTAATAATTTATACTATATATTTTTATTTATTTTATTTCCGATTTTCCCTCAAGGTGGACCGATATTCCACTAGAGAGCCTTACATCCAGTGAAGGTCCTGTTTCACTACGAAACAAGGAAAAAACCTTCTTGTCATAAGAAATTAACTTGACTTTTAGATTGTATATTGTGATGTGAGACAGATTATAAATACCTCTGGCGTGATGAACTTCTCGAGGTTCGCGTGGTGCGGCGCCGTGCGCGTCTTGTCACCCTCGGCAAGCCACCGACTGTACTCACGTAGCAACCTGGAACCGGAATAATTGACTTAAACCGGATTTAATGAAAATGCATCAAATCATAAAAGTTGTAAAAGGGAAATCTTCATTATACCTTGATATTATGCGGTTTATCTGGTCGGAGAATGACGAGCCTTAGTTAAGCATCCGGAAAACTATAAACTTGTTTTATTTATATCATAACAAACGAAAAGCGGGTCGCCTATTATATAAGTGATCCACAACACCAGAGGAACTGCAGACGCGTTGCCTCTTAGAAAGGAGTACGCTTGCTTCTTGAAGGACCCTAAGTCTTATTGGCTTGGAAATACCGCTGGCGACGGATCGTTCCGCATCGAGGTTGTGCGAGGTAGGAAATTGCGCGAAAATCGCACTGTAGTTGAACGCCAACCATAAAGATGGTGTGACTGGTAGTTTGAGCTCGTGTTGGTTGATGACGGAATTCAGCGATTAGAATTGATCCAAATATTTCTTTAGTTTGTTGAAATCCGTTGCCGTACACACAATGAACGCAGATTCAAAGCACTTTGTTCAAAGGCAAAATATATTCTATGACAAAAGGATTAAGATAAGACGTATGTTTAAACGATCGATGGTATAATGGTGATGGGGGTATTAAATCGTGTAATTCCTGCAATTACTTACTTGTTATTGCAAAAATGAATTCAAGAAGAGAACGAATGAAATATGTATGTGCAACTCACTTTACTGCACCCGAATGATAACAGTAGAGATGAAACTTCTCTCTCGAAGTATCCGAAGATTCACTATCTCTTTCTTCTGTCGTCTCTTCTTCCGATGACTCTGTTTCCGAATCACTTGTATTTTTGTCCTCGATTAAATCATTGATGGATATTGGCGCAAACAATTTCCGATCATTTGTTGTAATGTCGTTATTTGTTCTTCTAGAATCACTGGTGCTAGAGACCTGTTCTCTTTGAGGTGGATACACTTGGACATGTAGCTGCTCAGTCTGGTTATGGTGGAAGGTGATAGAATCCTGGAGACGCTTCTTCAGTTGTGATAAAACCCGCGATTTTATGATACCACTGAAAAACAGCGGACCGACAGGTGTCGTTGTGAGTTGTCTGCAATTGAAGGTTTTAAACATTTATAGTAGTAATGTATATACTAACAAGCAATGATTTGTTAGTGTGTAATTAGTAAAATAATCTTGACCGCGCGTGAGAGAGACGGACAGACTTTTCATGATGCGCTTGCAGTACAACGTCACACTACGCGCTTATTCACAGACATTACACAAGATGGACACCGAACTGACTGAGGTACTGCAGGCCATCTCCCGTACCAATGCGTTTCTCCTTTCTTCTTTATTATCTCCTTCTTTTCTAGAAACAGGTTAGCAGGACATAATAATGTCGGTACCTAATGACCTTGTTGCTGGTTGTTTGATTCCTATTAAAATAAGGCTTACGGGCTGGATGGAGGCCTCTGCAGGTAGATATGGAAGAACAGCCTCCAGAGCGCGAGGTGCGAGGGATGGCGAGGCGGTACGGACAGCAGCGCACTCGCTGTACGATACAGTACTAACTCCTCAGAGCTCATTGAACATCCAATTAGCTGGAAAATTACATTAAAAGGTCATTTATTCATTTATCAATTCATCATTCAATTCCTTAGACATAATTCCCGAATTGTTTTAGTGGAAGAAGGTGGCAAACGAGCAAGCAGTTCACCTGCTATTAAGTGACCGCTACCCATAGACATATACACAAGCCAATGAAGAAGAAGCCAAGAAACAGAAGAAGTGACAACCAGAAAAAAGGATATTTTCTTTTCCTATTCGTCCCCTCCCCCATCAAATCGTCTTCCCCTTCCCATCCTTTCCTTATTTAAAAAGGATAGGAAGGGGAAAATTACTAGAAGTAGGAATCCGGAAACTGTATTTGACTGGTGTTGTTGTTGCGGGCTCTACCACTCTTATATGTCAACAAGTCAATGTGTTACCTTGAGTGCGTTGTCGACGTGCACCTTGTGCCCTTGTGCACGTTGATGGGACACAGCGTCCGTAAGGTGGGGCCAAATGTGCACGGCCGTCTCGCGCTGCGCGTATGCGACGCGGAGTACGGCCTCGCAAAGTAAAGGGGCGACGCTAGCGTTGCGGACCGCGTCGTCCAACAACTCTTTGGCATTTTCTCCCTTAAAGTATTCATTAGAAAATTAAAACATACTACATACAAACATACAAAATTACTTACTTGTTAGTTTTGTCAAAACACTTTTTTTCAGTTCCGATCATGCAGGTAACATCAAATTTAAGAGTGCCTATTGCATAACATTTTTTAAATTAAATTATATCGATAAAATTCTCTGTTTTGTACATTCCGCTGTTTTATTTAATGGACCTAAACAAATATAAATCAATTTTTCTTATATAATTACCATTGTGCAAACCGCTTTGTGCAATGCCAATCTTTACGGTAAGCAAAGTGGGAAAGTTAATAGAAAATTAGAATGAGTAAATGAAGAAGTAGTAGAATGTGTATGTATGTAGATGCGAGAGCGGTGCGCCAGGATCGCGCCAAATGGAAAACCATGATCTCTGCCTACACTCCTGGGCTGCGGCGTGAGAGCATATTAATTTAAAACGTACTTGTAGCATGATAGCAACAACTGCATCTAGAGCGGGCACGTCCTCGAACGCGCGTACAGCGGTGTCGAGCAGAGCGCGCGCAGCGCTGGGCAGCGTGGGAGCCCACAGCCCACGTAGCCATGGATTCAGTACAGCCGCGTTGTTTAGCGACCTGTCAAACATCATTGCACTAATCTCATATATTGGCATGTGCCAAAGAGTTGGAAAAAGTTACCGTTTATAAGGCGGACTCTTAAGTGGTAGAATCCGCAATAAAATCTTTTGCAAGAATGGGCCGACCGAACGGTGAAATACCACGACCTCACAGAAGACCGGCGTAAAGTATATCTTCTGGTCTATCACCACTAAACATAAGAGTGGAATTAAGGTCAAGGTAGTTTACATTATATAAAAAAAACAACAATAAAGTTCAAAGGAATTCTACTCACTGTGGACTGAGCAATTCATTTAGAAGCACCTGTTCCAGCAGGTCAGCATTGGAAGGGCCGGAACGGCCGAGCGCGCGGGCCATCAGGGATGGACCCGAGCCAAGCAGGATGCTGAACACTTCCGTGAATCTAGAATGTTATCAATCCTTGAAATAACATACTTCTAGAAGTAGATTGTTACATCCCTCTCCCCTCTATAAGGGCCTTCGCACACTACTTTTTTGTGCGCGCTAACTTGATGAGCGCGTCCTATATGCGCTATCTGCACGTTTATAGCGATACAAAAGCGCGAGGATCATGTATTGTTGAGGATATCTATGGTTAGTGGTAGTTACAAAGGGACCGCTAGGTCGTTTGCCTTTCATGAAAAAATACTTCTTGCCGACTATATACGAGACCGGACCTCCCCAGCTAAATATATCCTTATTATACAACTACAACTTACTCGGGCGTGAGCGCGACGGACTCGGGTGTGTGTTGCACGGCGCGCATAATGGCCGCCAGGCAGTGCACCGCCGCCCGCGGCCGCGCTCTCGCCACGCCCACAAGCGCGCGCACGCCTACCGAGCATATCTGCATACATTGACATTTTCACTGAAATTGCGCTTCGAAAAGATTATTTAACAAATACATACCAAGTAAGTATCAGATAAAATCGACAGAAATGGTTGTCAAGAGTTTAGATGTCAGCATAGCACAAAATAAAAAATATGAATATGTGCGAGTATTTGAAATAACGAGAGACATTAATTATGAAGATTTGAATAACTTGCATGCTTTCCGCTAATAAATCATCAATTTACTTTACAAATATCTTGAAAATAAATAATTAAATAAATGTACAAAAACAAATAATGATCTTGAAAACAATTTAAAACAAAATCAACAAGCAACAAACCATCGGTACGGAATGGCCCCAACTTGTAGATAGCAGTGTAAAAACGGTAGAGAGCGTATCACACGGTTCGGTGTCGGGGGGTGGGGCGTCGAGCGGCACCGCCCACTGCGCGCGGTGCACGCTGAGCCGCTCCAGAACGGACCAGGCCCACTCGCGCGCGTCGCCGCCCACCTTGCGCACGTACACGCACAACCATGAACCAATCGCCAGCTGCGTTTCCAGTGATACACCTCTGTTGACATGTTTAATACCCTATTTATCCTAAGCAAGGTCATGGTTGCGCCAGTCCACTGAATGCGGCTGGTACGACGTTAATATATACATCCATTAGTAGACGTTTTTTGACTGAAAATGAGACAAGTTGTACGTTAACAATTTAAGTTGGTTTTAACTTCTTTAACCGGAGATTTAAGAGATAATAGAAGAAGTCTTCTTCTTCTTCTTCTATTATCGCTTACAACATTTATTAAAGAGTGTATATTAAAAAAATCAGTCTGACTTGCTTCAAAAATACCATAGATATATTCGTTTTAGATCAAAAATCGGTAACCGAACTCTCAAAAAACTGTAATGTACAGTTTTGAAGGTTTCTTACTGATGCGGAGTGTATTCCAGCTGCAGGAGCAGATGTTCGATCAGGTGGGGGCACTTCTGCGACCAGTCCTCCAGTACACCTAACACCTCGCCGTAGTTCGGACGCCACTCTTGTACTGACAAATAGCTTACTGCCGATGGATCCACTAAATCCCCTGTAAAGATATACACTAGTTTTTACCTATTTAGAATCCATGAAAAATAAAAAAAACAGTATTCATAACAGATTGCGAAAATATACGTATACGCAGTTTTTCGTTTTGATGGATGCGCACATCAACTCTCCAACCCTGGCCTGATAGTATTCCGTTTACACGTTCGAACGTTTTCCGTCAAAATCAAATAACGCTTGCAAACTTACATAAGGCCTCAGTTCAATTGACAATGTGTTTCTAATTTTATAAACTTCAATGAAGGGCTCGTTTCTACTACAAAACAGGGAATAAAGTTACTGACATGCTACGAAGCTCCGCTACCTCCAGTAGAGATAAACCTCTGCTACGAAGAGTTGAGTTTACTTTGAAATTGGGAAAAGGAGATAAAGGAGAAATGAAAAAAGAATTGAGTGTTCAGACCACTTCATCAGACTATACGAAGAATTACGAAAAATACTACTTCTACGGGACAGTAGTATACTGCTCTACCACTGTTATGTCATAGTAAGTGACGTGGCGCAGTGTTAGTGCTACATACCGTGGTTCAAATCTGCCAGTACATGTAGACTGATGGCGTGAAGGTATGGGTGCGCAGCCAGCAGCCGCGGCAGACCCTCGCGTGCTGCCACCTCGCACGGCTGACGGCAGGAGAGCGGCTTGCATTTGACTGCAGTCTGGAAGGTCGAGTGATCATTACTTTCCTCGGGTACAAACTTTGGACCGCACTAAATTCAAATAAGACCAACACTTTTATTTGTGCTCTTATTTCACATGCCGTTTTTAATAGTATGATTCAACACAACCCACCTGGCAGAGGAATTGCAACAGTATCCGCGCCAGCTCATGATCGTTGGCGCGGTCAAGCGCTGCTTGCAGCAGGATGCCGACCCGGACGTCGCACCGCACCGCACCCACATCCACGTCCAGCGACGCGATGCGATGTGGTCCCTTATCTACGTGTTGACAATAACTTTAACAATGGTAGTCCGCAATAACAACATCTGTTGTACGAATGGGCCAGCTCGACCGGAATAAACCTCACAGAGGACAGGCGTGAAGTAGGAGTTTATTATGCTACGGCGTTTCATCTGAGGAGTGAGGTGCCGGATGATGTTAATCCTCTTTCCCTTCCTTTCCTTTCTCACAAAACGTAGGATAGGAAGGAAAAGATGATTGGACGGGGAGGGGATAAAGAGGAGATGGAATTATCCCCTCCTCTGTCCATCAGAGGTAGGCAACACATCTGCAACTCATTTGCTTGTTGCGGGGCATCCGTCACTTATTTGCTTGAAAGTTACATCATACACAATACAATTTTTATCTTATTTGCTAAGGTTTTTTAAGCAATCACCATGTAACGTCGTCATGAGACCGAAGCAATAGTCTCTAGCCGTCGCCTCACTGAGCAGCGATGCCGGCAGCCGCGCCAGCTCCTGGCCGTGGTACAGTAGAAGACCGGCCACGAAGACGGCTTCCAACTCTGCCTGCACTTTGTCCTCGACGTCGAGGTGATACAGCTGTCTAAAAGTATTAAGAAACATTGGACTGAAGTATAATTATTGTAGAGATAACTAAAATATAAGCCCAACACCTTAGAGCATTTGCGCGCGACGTTTTTTGAGCGCGCATACAACGTGCATTTTAGATGAGCGCGTCATCTGCGCGTTATCTACGCGCTTGTAGTGATACAAAGTCATGACGCGTCGACGGTCTTGCGTTCGCTAGGCATTCTAATCGCGTCCGCCCGTAATCTGGACTGAACTGCAAAACATAATCTAGCAAAGCATAAACTTAGTAGAAATTATCTACACTAATATTATAGATAAAAAAAGATTTGTTTGATTCAAATAAATTTATAAACTATTGCACCGATTTTAAAAATTCTTTTACCAATAGAAAGCTCTTCGGTCAGCGAGTCACTTAGGCGATATATCTATCTAAGCGAAACTGGGACAGACTGCTAATAAAGAATATTACAACTGGAATTTATTCACGCAAAATGAGCACAGCTACCTGGAGCGTAGATGCAGTGCG
>JWHW01030525.1:338409-370759 GCA_000931545.1 Papilio glaucus | reverse complement strand
AAAGTAAAATTCAACGTTGTCGTATTATGCATTATTAAGAATAACTCAAAAACTACTAGTCGGATCTTGACTAAAAAAAAATGGGACCAATCGATAAGCATTAGCTCTCTAACAAAAAAGAATCATCGAAATCGGTTCACCAGGAGCGGAGTTCTGAGGTAACAAACATAAAAAAACATACACACGAATCGAGAACCTCCTCCTTTTTGAAGTCGGTTAAAAATAAAACCAATTCTTGTTTCAATAAAGTTTATTAATTCAAATTTTAAAACAGCCATATTGACAACCTTACGGGTCTTGAAAAAATTCCAATGCTACAGTTACAGTGATGAGTTAATACAAAACAAAGTAGTTCATTCTATAAACAATTTAGTAATAAATATACATGCACAGTATTCAATCATCGTAATGATTCACCTTGCGAATGTGTCAGGTCGTACTTGTGTAGAAACGAGTATGAATGAGTGCGGTGGTGTGTTGTCTGTATCACGTCAGAGCGTTCCTATTGGTTCTCTGGATAAGGGCGTTTGCACGTTTTTTGTGCGCGCTAAAGACGCGCGTTTTTCACGAGTGCGTTCTATGCGCGTTTGTAGCTATACAAAAGCGCGAGGATCGTGCACAATGTCACAATGAGCCGACGGTCTTGCGTTCGCTAGGCGTTCTAACCGCGTTCAACGCGCGTCGCTCTAACTCATACAACTGGGGGTGTTTATGTGGTTCTCAGATCACAACTGCCGCGTTTGAGAGTTTAGTAACGTTTTACACAAATATCTATATATATTAGAATGGCAATTTCCAATAGTACAAGATTTAGAGACAAAACAAATAACGTGCCAAAATTGGATTTAATTTTTTGATAAAAATACTGAAAACTCATTAATAATACTTTTGGCACACTTGTATATGAAACTTTTTCACAATATACTTATATTTAAATAAGTTAAAAATACAATAAAATTTTAAGTAACAGCTGCCATTAAGCGTAACTTAAAAGGCTACGAATTACGCGATACTTACTATAAAATACTATTTAACCACTGTGAATCCAAAAATTACAAGAAATAAAAAAATCCACATTTCCTTTAAGATGGTCTATTGCAATTTTAATATCTGGCAAATGGTATAGGCATTAGCATATTGTATGATTAAGAAATATATTTTGTTATTGAATTTAGTATGAATATGTTATCACAGTGGCTGTAAATATAGTATTTGCTAGTTAATAACTTTAATAACATAACCTATATAAACATACGGACAGAGCATTTAACTAACTTAACTACATTATTTAACTTTGTTTAATACTTGATTTAAAAATATCTATCATATAACTTAGTTATGGTTTTCATACCAAGACCGCTCATAACCAAAATATACGTTTCAAGGGTCATTACAATTCTTGAAATTTAAAAATATTCTATACAATTTATTTTTTTAATTTATTTAGGAAACAAACAGTCACTTAATTATTAAATAATAATTTTATGAAAGAAGTTTTATCTGTATATAACTTTAAACTTTCGTGGTTTTTACTTATAAAAGGTTTGTAAGAAACGGGATTCTTACCACGATTAGCGTTTTTGAGCTCCCGATATTTCGGCACAGTTGCATGCGCCATGGTCAAGGACTGACTGGAGTTATGCGGTAGTGCGAAAAATTGTTATTGGTAGCAAAAGGCTAATCGTGGTAAGAATCCCGTTTCTTACAAACCTTGTATAAGTTTTATCTGGTCGACGCAGCGGTTGTGTAGCTTCCGCAAGATGGACCGATGACCTGGTCAAAGTCGCGGGCGGCGGGGGACCGATCTCTGGCCGTCAATGGGAGAGGCATAATATCAGCGGTGGACGGATATCGGCTGATACGGCGACAACGAGATTATTAAGAAAGGTACAGTTTCAATTTATTTAAAATCATAATTGTTTCATGAAAAAGTTGTTTACTTGGAATATGTCATAGCTGTCAAAACATAAAAATAGGTAATATGATGAATGTGCGATCGTGCACTCCAGTTGCACTCCAGTACCGGCAATGTACCGTGTGGGTAATATTATCCTTGCCTCCTTTGATAGTCCCTGTTATATTGTTTTTGTGCGACTGACAGAAGGGTATTATTTATCGTGAATATATATGTAAGCGATATCTAGGAATACTGAACCATTTAAACTGAAATCTATCTTTATATACTGAAGACCAGTATGACTATGTTTTGGCAGTTTATACTTGCTACTGTTCAACAACTCTAGAAAGTCAACGGTTGAAAATAGGTAACATATAACTTGCTTCAAAGCAATTTGTGATTTTTGTAAACAAGGGTTTTTACGTTAAAATTGGTAAATTTCAAAATATTTTCGAAAAGCAACTTTTGCATATTACGTTAAAACATTGTATTATACAAATACACTACTTTAACTCACGATTTCCGATGAAAGTATAAAAAGTGTAATGGCCGCCATGTATGGTAAATGACGTTTGTTTACAACAATCATATCTTGCAATGAAACAAGGTATACATTTTAAAGTTTTAATACAAACAGGTTCTTAATAGAACATATACTGTCGTAACGGTCTAATCCTACAACGAAGCTTAAGACAGTAACAACTGCATCATAAGTTTTAAAATACCTAATGGGATATGCAATAGATAAGGGAAAAATCATACATTCGTATAAATTAAAGCGAGATATATTGTTCAGTGCATTTTATTATTGTTTATGGACTTGACAATAGCCATAAATGTTACAAATTAGTTTTTATTTATAAAAGTATAGATAAACAAGACTGATTCTTCATTTTTTTTTCTAAACCGTAATGGTAAGTCACCTCAACAAAAATTATTCAACCTGCTTGGTCGGTAAAACAGGTCAATGTTGCACCTCCCATGTTGTAATGGAAAAAATAGTTTGTTCCAAATCAACATGTAAAGTTCGTAAACAAACGTCACTTACCATGGCGGCCATTACCTTTTATACTTTCATCTGAAATGTTGTAATTTTATGTAAATCGTAAGATAAAATGAAGTGAAAATGTATTAAATGGATAGCTGCTGTTATACACATGAATTTACTAACTTTAGCGTAGCCCTTTGCTTACAAACTTTCCATCGTGATTTGGACAAACTAAAAATCTCTTGGTATAAAAACAATTTAACCAAAACGTGTAGAAGAGCATTCAATGACGCCATTACGTAAGTCACCTTAACTTATGGATTAGGTAAAATGCTTGACATTCTGTAAGTCTATGTAAATAAGTGGATATAGGCCAATATATATAAAACATTGTTACATATATAGACAACAAGTAATCCTGTAAATAATGCCGAAAAGAAATCTACATCATCTAATTACCTGTCCATATAAACTAATGTACAATGTAGATAGAACCCGAAAGAGAGTTCGTATGCATGAGGTCGAGTTCTGTAGTCTTGGGGTCTGTAGTCTGCGGTCTTGAGGTCTGAGGTCTGGAGGTCGGGATTAGCCGAGGCCGTGGTCCTCGAAGAATCCCTGCGGCGTCTCCTCCTGCAACAAGGAACATCACTGAGCCAGTGCCGCTCGTGCTCGCTGTTAGATCGAGCTATCGCTTTTCGGCAAAATTTGCAATAAATCTTACAAATAATTAATCACATTAAATATAGATACAGTATCTGCATTCTGGGCTTACACTAATATTGTTAATTGGAAATAATTGTATTTTTGTATGTTTGTAACAAATAAACTCAAAAAATACTGGACCGACTTAAAAAATTCTTTAACCATAAAAATGCTATATCATCTCCAAATAACATAGGCTATATTTATTATTAGAAAAAAAAATAGGTAAAGTTAAAAAAAAAAACAGTCAATCGTTTAAAATGTAAAGAGGTTAGTTCGAATGCAGAAAAATATAAAATTTCGTTTTCGCATTGGATTCAAAATATAAATTAATTAAAATTGTAAGATCATCTATAACTTCTTGAAAACTGTTGCGTTCATCTAATCTTAAGATTTAGAAGAAGAAGGCAAGATTTAAATGTCATGTTTGTCTATTATAGCGTAAGGTATGACAGTTCAGTTTAAAATACTTCAAGAAAACTAGATCATAAATAAAAAGTCATGTTATTAGAAATGTATACTAAATGTATTTTATTTTAAAAATGGAAAACATCCTTTGTAAAATAAAAACAATTAATTATACTCGCAATCTGAGTGTATGAGGACGAAGCTTACATTTACAGACGCGTCGAACGTGAGTACAGTCGCCAAGAATACAATATAAAAATATGCTAGTATGTACAGTCACGAAGAACAGTTATTATCAGACATGCGTAGTAAAATTAGTGTATAAAATAACGACAAATACCATTCTATCCTACAATACACATTAAAACCAGCGTTTTGTTCATGGTGGCATTTAGAAACAGTAAATATTATTAAAATACACAATCTCCAAAGAAACTGACAGCCGGTCAAAATAATTAATCGAAAAATATACATTTTCGTTTCCATAAAAAGAAAATATATTCAATTGCTGTAGAGACTTTAAATGGTACTAGCTTCCACGTCTTTATTCCAGTATAGGTAAACTGTAATAGATATCGAATTAGTATATTTATTATTATTAATTGTCGACTGTCTACTAGTTTATTTAAAATAGTTCTACAAGAAGTATGATATGAATAAAGTTAACTTGAACCCAAAGATGTTACAAACATCCAGATACCTAATGCGTGTCAAAGGTGAAGGCACATTAGTCGCCAATTGGCGACTTCGTAAGATGCCGCAGTAAGGCGTTCATCTACAAGGTAGAAAAAATGGAGCCTTATTTTTTTAATGTTGTGGTACTTTTTGAAACACGATATCTGGAGGTATATAAACGTCTTTGCGTATCTCATTTGGAAGCTGCAGTGAAAATCCGTTCAAAAATTCAAAAAAGAGTAATTGGCATATTTATTTTATAGAATATGTAGAAATGTATTAAAATATATTATAAATAATTTTATAATGTGCAATCAAAATGCTGGTTTCAAAATGATACAATGAAATTAATTTAGTATAAAACATGTAAATATACCGGTACAAAAATTAACAAATAAAATTAGAAAAAAGTAACAAAATTATATTACCTACAAATTTATTACAATTAAAAAAAAAGATAAAATCGCAACAAAATTTATTAATATTTTAATTAAAGAAATTTTTACTTATATTTTAACTAAAGTAAATCTAACCTAACATTTAAACAAACATTAAAATTTAAAATCCCATATTTCATTTGATAAAGATTCTCATTTGTCAAAAATAACTAACTACAAAATAACTGAAAAATAAAATTGGGATAAATAACGAAACAAAAATAGAAAGCACCTCGGTCGGCTTTGGTATGGTTAGCAAAAAAAAAAGATCACATTAATTTAATTTCACATGAAGTGAAAATTTAAAAAAAAATGATTCATTTAAAACAAAGAAATAAAAATATTTACCTACACATACATCTATATACGTGTGTATATTATTGTGTAATAATTTTTTATTATTTAATAAACAAAATGCTCAGGCGGTCGCCATTTTTAAAAAATTACCTGATAAAGATCTTAGCTATTAAACTGATAGTTGACTTAGCGACTACGACCTCACCACCTTAAGAAATACATTTAAAATTATATATATAGTAATACTTACGTTATAAAAATATATAGATTAGGTATTTTACAGTATACGGACTTGTCTTTTGATCTTTATATACACACGAATGAATAAATAAGACATCGGTGTTCGGGTTTAGACGAGACTTTAACGTCCATTCAACCTACTTGGTTGGGATATCAAAAAAATTATATAGATTATAAATCTCTGATGCGTTACAGCACTTTTTGCTATGAAATTCGAAAAATGAGTTTTACTCAATACTTTAATTGTACAGTTGGCTTGCAATTGTAAAAGGTAATCTAAATGGAATGGATATCTTTTACCCTATTGTAAGTATCTTTTTTTTTCTTTCGAGCTGTAGAAAGAGACAATCTGCAATGGTCAGCATTATCTCTATTGATGGCCGACTAAATAACTTTTAAGTTGCCAGCTTAAGGACTTACTTCGGTTACAAAAGACTTGGATTTAAAACATGGAAACATTTTTTTACTCTAGATTTACCTGGTTGTATAACTGTTTGATTTTAGTTGGATGGAGTTTCAAAGGTGGTCAACTTGTTCCCTTAAGAACATCCCTTGTTACTTCAATGGTTAAGTTGACACTCAGTTGGGTTCATCCACCTGAACTCCTATTGGACTCGGTGCAAAAACTCAACGGGAAGGGGGCATCATTCCAACTTAAGATTCATGATGATCTAACCTACTCGATAGTTGCTTCAGATGTGCTTAAGCTGTTAATTATTTAGTCGGATTTGTCAGCCCTAATACAAAGCTTTAGAAGTAAAAGACTAAAGAGAGGTGGGAAGCAGCAATTGTATATTTCTATAGCTCGACTCAATACATAATATTTTTAACTGCCTGACTAATAACAAATTAATTGCATTAGGAAGCATCGAATCCACATATAGTCTCTATAAAGTCATTCCTGACAAGTTTTCGTTTTGAATTGTCATCTTGGCATAGTTCCGTTGACGCTGGGTAGTCTTCAGGGCGAAGGCCTACAGGAGTCCCACGTCGCGCAGCGCCGCGTCCACCGTCTCGTCCTATCACATCACACGCCACAAAAGGTATACGTCAAAGCATTGAGCGATATTCGCCATCATTCTTCGGTATGAAGTTTAGAAAACTTGTTGAAATTGATTTAGATCATATTTCTCATCAATCGTTAGAATAAAATTTGTCATTAACATATCAAATATTATCATTCATTTCACGAGCGCAGTTTTGCCATAGTTGTATAGATCATGCTCATTGTATTTGTGTGCCTTGTGCCCCGTTCGGACCACTATTGGACCATTAATGTTAATTACTTTGAGTAAAAAACGTTGAACAATGTTATATATGTAATTGCGCAATGAAGAAAGGAGATAATCATATAAAAAATTGACACTGGTTTTGAGTTAAAAATACATTACCAAGATGAATGTGGTGACGAATCTTCCAAAGAGAATTCAATTTTAACCCCATATTATACAATGCATTCAAATTTTAGAATACAAATTAAGATATTTTTTAATCTAAATTAATTGTATCATTTATTATGTAAAGATCATTATTGTTGGCCTAAACTAACGCCAAAACTTCAATTTGTATTTAAACAGTTCTTATAACTTATAACTCTATATATTTTTAAACTAATTATTTTGTTAATTACTCCTGAACTTTCTAACGGTACCTGCAGATACGCACACAAGAGTACGTGTCAACAACCAAGGAAAAACTGCTCTCGTCAAATGAAAATACTGTACGTTAGTATATATCCTGTAATATGAATAATAAAGGTAGTGTGTTGCATTTCTTTTATTAAAAGTGTGTTAGAGTTATAAATCAGTATGAGCCTCAAACCACACCGCAGAACTCTCGGGGTATACCCGCGCAGCAAGATCGCAAGCTATCGCAGAATATTACTGAAGCGATATTTGCATTTAATTGACTTGTAAAAGTAAAAATGTATAATAAATAGAGTAAATCTTGCCGCGCAAGCAATGGTTAGGAGCGGACACATGCAAGAAAACATAAATTTTTAGTTATAAACAAATATATTTCGACAACCCATTACAATCAATGCACGAACAGCGCACAATAACAAAAGTAGGACACCGTATTACTTTACTATTTAATTGTATTTATATTTTTGGAAATATTTATAAAATGTAGTAATAGAAAAATTTTTTAGCTCCAAATTAGTTAGTAAAACATCAAAACTAATTTACTTTAATGGTGTGATATAAATAAAATTATAATATATTTATAATAATTCACTGGAATGTGTATTTATATTTTTAATAACAAGTTTGGTAAAAAAAGATGTGGAGGAATTATTTCCCAGACCATAATTGAGTCTTATGGCACATGTAAAAAAATATTGTTAAAAGATATAGTATGTACTTAATTAATGATTCTTATAAAAATTAAGGTTAAATAAAGTTCTAAATTTAAAAGATTAGGTAAAACGGTGTCCATAACACAACTTCCGAAGATCCAAAGCTACATGAATAAAAAGCATTATATAATACATCAAACGTCTTTATGCCTAAAACTAAACAATTCACAATATTCGACATAGTTTAAAAATTATTTCAGATTCAATTATATATATTTTTAAATTACACAATCATGTAACATACTTAAGTATATGTGAACTGTGAGAGGCTTTATAGTGCGTAGATACATAATGTACTTTGTATATGTATAAAATATTTGCGTATAGTAAATTCCACAAAATAATATAGAAGCTGTGCAAAAACGTGAGTTTTTGTTGGCATGCGCAAATTGAAAGCCAAAGCAAACTAGATTCGTCATAATATAATTGACAAGTTTGACAGCTGTCAGTGTTACATGTCATAAAAATTGGTTTAAAATTACATGACTTTGGCTGCGTTCCACTAGGCGTTCACGACGCCTAAAATGCTCTTTTAGGTGTTCCACTTGACGACTATGATCGTTGTGGTCGAAGCGAAAACATCACTAATGACGTCATCATTTTCGCTCGTGTCAAGATTACAACAACCCATCGCAATAAGTAGGTCTTTATTAGCGTTGACAAATTTCGCGCGATTTTTAAAACTTAAAGTAACAAAGAGTACTTTATGGAGCACTATTGATGCGAAAAAGATACCAAATATCCTACTATTACCGTCTAAGCAATTGTTATTATATTTAAACGTAAATTAATTAGTACTCTACTAAAAATATAAAGTTATATTTTCTTATATAAATCGAGTTAACCAGTAATTATTCAAGTTTATTGTTTACATTTACAAACTGCAACCTAACCTCTTTAAAGCTCTTGTTTAATTTTTCTTTACACCAAAGTCTAAAATGCTCAATTGGATTATTGAGCTTTTTGGACGTTGGTTCCACTTGAGTTTAAAATTGTAACGTTTGGAAGCAAGTGGAACGGGAAAAACCGTGGTCGTGAACGAAAGTGTTGTGAACGTTTAGTGGAACGCAGCCTTTGTTGGATTTGTATTTGCATGCGGGTATATTTTATTTTCGCTTAGCTGTCAAAACGTGCCATGGTTACTGTGACGATATTACCAAAAAAATGAATAAAGTAAAAAAAAGTATTTATAAACGCTGTCTCATACTGCTGAGTGTACACATATATGGCTGAAGAATTGAGTTTGAGATATGAATTTTCTGTAAGTGGGCAAACTAAGGGATGATTGCTACTGTGTTGGAAACGCTAAAGTGTTATGAAAAATGACAATAAAATTTATCAACCCTAAAAATTGTAAACATCATTCGTTTATTACCTTACTATATACGACGTTACAAACTGTCGGAATAATTGTCAACTGACTACTAATCATTTTAAATTTGACGTAAATGTCAAACAACAAATATATTTTTTTCTTTGACAAAATATATATGTATGTTTCTTTGATGAGTTTATTGTTAAGCATGCCTTCTTCAATGAAGACAGTTAGAGAAAATAGTTAAAAACTTTACAGCACCATACATTTTATTTCCTGCAGATATCGCTCAAACATTGACAGTGTTTGTTAATTGGTACAATATACTTATGTACTTGTGCGGGATGAGGGAAATAACTAGCCAATCATTGAAATAAAATTTGTTTGTTTCAAAATTTAACACGACATTGTAGGGATTTATTTTAAAACAATGATACACATCCTCCAATAAATGCCTTTTTGTACTGGTCTATGGTATAGTGGATTTAATAGCTTGAAATTCTGTTCTTAGATATTATAGGACAGAAAGAATTAACTGATTGTGAAATGAACTGTACTGATTTAAAAATGAGCTATAAAATGTTTTCTATAATCAGTTACTACTATAGTTATAGACAAAAACGTATTACAACAGCTGGGCATCTGCTTAATGATTCTACGAATGAATCTTTATATGTTGGTGTTGAGTCTGTCACTATAAATGTGCAATGGATTTCTAGGAACTTGTTCGAAATTGTTCATTAACCCAAGCCGCTGTACCCAAAATCATAGTTATATCCGATGTCCATATAGTTTTAAATGTTATGTTGCTATAACCGACGACTTTATAGGCGAACTTACCCATTCTATGTGACCTATTTTTTACATTGGTGGTGTAGTATGTATATGCCAAGCCTTCTCTAGTTTTCACATAGTAATTCATAAATAATTTTTGTTAATCACTTTTTGCACACATTGATTTATATTTTTCTTTATTAATACAGCGTGAGTTTTAAACAGGCTAAAGGCTGCTCGCCTTCACTGAATATACCTCGAAAAAGCGCGAGAGTTCCTTATAGGATATTGACTATATGATGAAAACCTAAGCCCTTGCCCTTGTGACCATGCATATTCACCTCCCCACCCCTCTGAATGATTCACATAGTATGGGTATGTTGCTAAAGCAATTTCGGCTGATTTATATATTTATTGTTCTTGCATATGCTACTTAATGATTTTTGATGTAATATACTATAATATTAGTTAGTTGAGATTCAAACTAATGTGGTGTGTGTTCTAGTTTCAACAAAGCAAATGACACATTAGATTCCTTTTTGGTGATGAAAACTAAAATTTTAATATTTCAAAATTATATTGCATTTTGTGAATGTGTTTCAAAAACAAAGCGTTAGTATTACTTAGTTGAGCGTTTATTAATACCATAGCTAAAGAACCATTTGGTGTCTCTGTCAGTGCAACAATCCATCGTTCAAGTCCTGACCGTCATCAGCATGCATATCACAACAAAAACACAGGGTTATAGGTTAGCAGTGCAGTGCGTGGAGATTTGGGAAGTGTATTATATTTAAAGAAAATGTGAAAGTGAATTTGTTCAAATATGTTTTTTTATCTGTCAACAATATACTATAATTGTTTTTTCGAGTTTTATAAAAGATTTTTCAATGAGTAACTCAATATATATCATAATTTCTAATTTTAATGTAATAATTTATATTTAATTATTTTTATAAATTCATAATAAGCTCTAGTTGAAGAGATTACAAAAAGGTTGATATGTGCTTTTAATAGTTAACTAAATTGATTCTTAAAGGCAGTGCACACTAATTTTTAAAACTTAAATTAATCTCTCTCTACTATAATCAAAGGCACTACTGAGGCCTCAGTCCTATAAAAATGGTCCGCACAATTATTTTCGTTTACATTCTACGCAAAGACTGAAAGACAAACAACTGATCATATTTTGACTAGACAAATTTATCTAAACTTAATATTGATAATAAACGTTACTGGCCTCGAGAAAAGCGACTATAAGTAAAACTGTTTATATAAATGCATTGATTTATGAACACAATATTTAATGACTACAGATTCCTAACTTAAGAAAAGCTAACTTCAAATTTAACATATATTTACTATAACTACCTCAATACTAAATTGTAAACCTTTAATATCCAACCCACAAAATACTTTAAAATATTCAAATTACCTTAAATCCATTATTCATTAGTTACCCCGCTTGTTTTATTAAGGCCATTTTTCTTTTAGCTCACCTATTTATCATATAGTCCAAATAACTGATATGCACCTACTCTAATAAATATAATTTAGATACATACATGCATAGCAAATGCATACTTATGACAATATGCTCTCAGAACCTCACAATATTGTCAGATCTTTACAGCACATAGTACAAATGACAGCAACTTTACACAAGTTCATTGTCTTGGCTACTGACCTCTTGCAGCAGGTCCTGTGCAGCGATCGCCTTCAATACATTCTTCTTGCTTGTCTCCTGCAGCTCACCACCCAGGACGAGTTCATCTAAGATGAAGTATGCTTTCTCAAAGTTGAAGATTATGTCCAGTTCACATACCTGTGGAGCATTGTGTTAATAGTAGTAAATTAAATAAACATGCATGCCCATGACCTAAAAAGTATAGGCATGCCATCATTTCAGCTGATATTCAACCACTGTTGGATGTAGGCCTCCCGCTTTGATCACCACAAAGTATGTGTAAAGATGCGGCATGTTAACATGGGTATAAAAAGTTTTTTTTTAACTCTACAGTTTACCAGAGTTGAAACTGACACATAAGATCAAAGTAAATAAGCCAGCTTACTTATTGTTAGGTAATAAAATTTTATTACCTATGTCTTTTTATTTATCCACATATTTCTCAGTTATAAATTTTGAAATATATAATACATACAATCAAATATTTAAATATACTTACACTGCCAAAGTATTTGTCAAGCAGTTCCACATATCTGTGGATTAGTTCTAGAGTCAGCAGTTCATTGTCCTCTTGCTCCATTGCACAGCAGAAGTATAGAGATGCATATCTGAACAAGACACACATTTTATAAATTTTACATATAACAAGATACCACATTGTGATGATTTGTGATGAACTGAAATGACGAGGCATAATGGAGGTTATAAGCAAATTAAACTATAAACATAAGATGCACAAGATATGTAAATTATTATTTTAGATTCTTACCTCTTATAAACAACTTTGACATCTTTCCATTCAAGAAATGAGCACATTTTCGGCTTACGAGCAAGTACTGTTGTTATTAGTTCTCGAGTTATTTTCTTCTTTAGCTTGTCCGGGTGTGCCACATACCATTTCTGCAGACGTAGCTTGCCTTGTCGGCTAAACAGTAACATGAATTGCATCTGTAATTCAATGAAAAACATAATATAGAAAATTATTAAGATTTAAAATACCTGCACTCCCCAACTTTGTAAAATAATCAGAAATCTTAAGAAAAAAGAGCTGTGTGTTACAAAATTCAATCAAGACATCAATCAAAACAAACCCTAGGGCCCATGGCCATATATTGACTTTTGAAATATACTTGTTAACATAAGCCTCCCCAAGTATAGGGAGTTTATTGGTTAAGTTTTCATTTGGGGAGGGAGGGCTTGGTATAAGGTAAGTAGAATTTATCTATATATATTTGTTTATATATATATATATATATATACTGAAAAGAAGAAACTGAAACTGATATATCAACGCACTGCCCAAACTACTAGGCCTAGACTTGAAATTTTGAAGAGAATACTGTTATAACGTAGGCAAGCTCTAAAACAATTTTTCAAAGTCCATCCCCTAGAGGTCTAAAGTAAGGGATGAAAGGGGCGGGTCGCTAGTGATATGTATATTGAGTTCCAATCAATTTGAAACTATGACTTTGTTAGGATTAAAATATGTAATGTAAGTAGTCCATTTTGTGTAAGTTACTCACCATCTTGTCTTTATAACAAACAACTGTGCAGAGGAATTAAAACAAGTATTATGTTTAGAATAATAAAACCTTTTAGGTAAGCTAATTACACATATTTATTTAAAACAAAACCCCTAATAATTCTTAAAATTATAATCTTGCTGACATTGCCTTGTGGCCTTGCCATAAGCCATAAATGGCCACAAATTTGACACGAATGATCAAAGAGTACTATAACTTAGACATAAGAGTGTTACAACACAAACCAAAGACTATACAAAAATACCATAAACATCAAATAAGTGCCAATTATATTGCTAACAATACAAATCTACCAAGGGAAATAAATAATTAAAGTACCCGTAACCAACGGCACGTATGCGTAGATACATGGATGTAGAACAAGCGAAAGAGGTTGCAGAGTATCGTGCCAAATGATAATACGTTATCTCTGCCTACCCCTTTGTGTTACGAGCGCGAAGTGCATTTTTTTAAAGTGATAACATCTTTAACCGCGTTAGACGATATTTAGTACAGGCAAATCTTATAGGTTCTCGTGAACAACTCAATATGCGTCAACTTCTGTCGGCAGTCTTATGAGTGCCCGTGTTTTTTATTTCTATAAATATAAATCGAGATTGATACGAGAATACATTTTTACATACACATCATCTTAACATCCATCGCAATAATTTTATATGAGCGAGTATATTATTCTCTTCTCCCTTGGTATGCATATTCTTTTATCAATTCCTTATATAGACAAACGTAATATTTTAAACGAGGACCTTCTATTTATTTCTTCTTTATTAAATAGTGATACGATAAGCATTGTATTCTAGTACACAAAAACATATATTAATGTTTTCAATGGAAGCAAACATGTGAGGAAACGTCGAGTAAGTGAACTTTTTAGGCCAACGAGATATGCCATCTTATATTTGATGAGGACAAGCACTAATGTCGGGCTCATACCACATTGATATATGCGTATTAGTAACCATTCAGTGAATATGCTGCTCGGTGTATTGTTAACTGTTTTGAAATAGCAGGGTGGTCCGAGGACCATGACATACTCTTCCCAGTTGATGGCTCAGGATTTCTAGACTTCTACCAATGTTACCGCATTAAAAAAAGAATTATAAGATTAGAATTATAATTACAAGGCTGGCTGATTGCAGGTAGGTTTAAATGCGATCTTGATTATTACACATTGCAACCATTTTTCATTTGATATAACAAAATAGGGTTATTCAAAGTTTAGAACTAAAGTTTTAAAGGAGTCCACGCAGACGTCAAATAAGAGGACTCTGTAAAAGTACAGCTTTTACAGCGTTAATAATCAAAATCATCTTCATTTTCAATTTTAATGTAAAAAAAATATAATAGCAAAGCACAGGTTAATTAAAACAACGTTAAAATAAGTACACATTGTATTTAATAAATAAATAACATTATAGACTTAATTTTAATATCACACTTAAATAAATAGTGACGTATTTTTAGTTCTCATCTCTTGAAGTTACTGACAAACTCTGGGCTGAATGGAGTGGCGTTGAACTGAAAATTATTGTTGTGAGTGGCGACAGTTTCCTTGACCTGAAACGGAAAAAGTAATTGTTAACTCTTTTTATACCGGTATCTCTTATTACCGTAGGTTTCCACTGGCGTAAAATCGTTTATCGAAACAAGCTTTCTCTCTATCTTTTTTTTATGGGTTTAGGTGGCAAATGAGCTAGCGGATCACCTGGTGTTAAGTGAGCGCTACCCATAGACATCCGCAACAAGCAAATATGTTGCAGATGCGTTGCCTACCTTCAAAGGACAGACAGGAAAAAGGATGTTTCCATTTCCCCGTTAACCCCCTCCCCGTCCAATTCTCTTCCCATTCCCATCCTATACTTATGAAGAAAGGGTGGGAAGGGGAAGAGGACTGAAATTAGGCCTCCGGCACCTCACTCAGACGAAATGAAGAATACTTCTACTTCACGCCTGTCTTCTGTGAGGTCGTGGGAGCCAGCCCATTCGTGCAACAGATGTTGCGGTTGCGGCCTCTACCACTGTAAAAGTATGTATTTACTAAATGTTTATAAAACAGGCGTTTTATAAACATTTAGTAAATACATACTTTCCTTTACTAGTTTACTCGCGTTCGCGTACGCCATCGAGGCGCGCATTGCGAGGGATGGCGGGACCGCGAATTAATTCCACTAATCCTGAAGCTCTGAAGAAGGACCTCCGACAGGTCCGATACTGTCGGTACCAATACCGGTGCACGCGAACATGAGCAAAACCGTTTTATAAACATTTAGTACATGTTTCAGTACTTTATACTATTAGGAGAAGATTACATTATAACATTATTACACTTTTGGACATAAGTTTCCTAAAATGGGATCGAAATCTCTATACAGAACTAGTGCCCCAGTACTTAACCGTAAAGTATGCCTTTATGTGGGGCATATGAAAATACCTTGTCATCGTTGACATCTCGCTGAGAGCTGGAGTCTGGCGGGAAATAGTCGTGACTGAACTGCGGCAGGTCCTCGATGCCGATCAGGTCCGAGTCGTCGGAGTCACCGCTGAAAGTTGTTTATGACGTTAATGTTAAGCTTAAAGTATCGACTGACGCGGCTGAAGTTACATTTTTGGAGTTTCGTTGCCAATAACATATAATTAAAGGGTAAAGTTCCAATGCGTACCAAAGTACAGGCTTAATGTCATTAAAAAGAGAGAAACTAAGTTTAAAATGTATTTTAAATCATTTCTGTAATGGAATATGACAGTTTTCGATAGCAATGTGCAGGGCATACGTTGGAAGGATCAGACCTAAGAAAATATGAAATAAATAAGATACATGTGGACAGACTACTGAGATGCCAGTTGATAGAAGAGCGTGGAAGAATACGTGTTGTGTCGACCCCACTTAAAAGAGATGATGACGATGCTCTAAGTTGACACATAGTTAAACATTACAGTTTTATATATTTTGTAAGTTTATATGACGCGACTTACCTAATAGCGTCAAAGTCTGGAGCTTTGATAGCTTCATTCCAGATTGGATTGGAGCCCTCGATGGCGTGCTTGTTGGTGCCGGGCGCCGCCAGCCCCGCGCGGTTCAGCCCCGAGTCTTGTGACCCGTATTTAGTCATCGACAGTGCTTCCAGGCGACGTTTTAATCTAAAAAACAATGATTACAAAATTGCTAGCAAAGTTTTTATTTGAAAGTTTTTATTTTTAATTGAATACGAAAAGGCTGGCAACATCAGTAGCTCTTTACAATGTTATGTTGTGTGTGGTAATAAGTACTATCACTTAAGTGAGAAAAGTAATCGAGGATGATGCTCACTACATGCTAAGTATGTCAGTGTAAGTCAGCCGCTTCCTCAAAAAAAAAAAATCAAGCATCAAATTGTAATCAACTGTAGGGCTTATTCGTAAACGATTACGGGAGGTTATGGATTGTTTGTTTGCCCTGGGAGAAAATTTAATATCATTAGTAGACCGCGATTTTAATCGTCGTATAAAATAAACTCTTTACATCATATTGCCACTCCCACTGAAAGTACGACTTTCTTCATTCATCATCTCCCTGCCCTTTTCCCATTTATTTAGGGTTGGCAGAGTACAACCGTAGTCCATGTTGTATTACACCACGCCAACGAGCCTTCTTCATCACATTGATTAATTAAACGTTACTCACGCGCGACTCTTAATGACGAAAGTGAGTAGCAATACAAGACACATGAATCCGAGCAGCGCGCAGAGCGCGGCCAGCACGTATACAATGTTGCGGCTGGCGGACGGAGTCAGCGCGGGACTGTCGCCGGTCACCAGGTCGCGCAGCACCAGCAGCTCCGTGTTCAGCGTCGTCTGGACGGTGCGCAAGAGTGGCGTGTCACTGCGTAGCCTGAGAGGACAAGCGGATTATATCATATGTGAACACTAGCGCCATCTGTATAATTTGGACACTATATTGTAAAATTTTCGTAGGTATCTCTAAAGTTTTCTTCTCGAGATTCCTTTGTGGTTGAGATCACGGTCGCGGAGATTTTGTAAACATTGAAATTGGGTAAAATTGTGTTTAGAATTTTATCAAACATTTACATAATATAGCACACGTTGACCGTTTGTTATATTTGAATAATTCCAAAACCAGATTACAGAAATTTGTTACGATTTGTAGTTGGATTATTTTCAAAACTTGTCCATTTCATAATCTTTCGTAAATGTTAAAATACATTAGGCTCCTACATTAAAAGACGGCTTTACTCACTCCTCGATGACATCTGTGGTGACGGGCGCGTTGTCGCGTATGAAGTGCGCGCGCACCTCGGTGAGGTCGTCTCGAGCCACGCCGCTGGTCTCCGCCGCCGGCACCACCTGGTCCACGTTGCACGTCATGCTGAACCCGATGCTAAAGGTCTGAGCGATCTGTAATAACCATAGCTCTTGAGATATATGATTATCTAGATGATGTACGTGGTTGCCAAGATGGAGGTCCCTTAAGTGTAATGGCTTGATTACACGTACCGAGTAAACGGGCGAGAGACAGTTCTCTTGACCGAGTACCCGGTGCGTATGAACATTGCCATAAGCCATAAGGTTTGGTCACACGTACTGAGCAAAGCGGCGAGACAGTACTCGGCCTAGTACGTAGAACGGGGACCGAGCTACTTATGATACACGTTAAGAAGTTTTTTAGATCTGCGTTCTCGATTTGAATTGTTATTAGGACACAAAAGTGAACTTACAAAGTCTTTGTGCTTCTCGACTTGCTCCAATGTGTTGACAAAAATAAAGAACACTCTGTTCATTGACGAAACCAAATAGATCTTCACGCTCGCTGTATCAGTGGCGCCCTCTGGAAAAATATTTGTAATGTACAATGCTATTAATACAAGGTAATAAACAATGGTAGAGCCCGCAATAAGATCTGTTGCACAATGGGCCGACGTGACCGGTGAAATACCACGACCTTACAGAAGGCAGGTGTGAAGTAGTGGTATTTCTGCGTTTCGTCTAATGAGTGAGGTACCTAATCTTATCGTTTTCCCCTTCCTATCCTTTTCTAAATAGGGGATTGGAAGGGGAAGAGGATTTGACTTGAGAATTGAGGAAAATTGTTGGCTCGAGTCATTCATATGATCCGAAGCTATAATCTGTGTCACCATACCACAATCAAATGCAGCTCCATGGGCTTAGCTGAGATTCGTCAATGCAAACTCTCTTCACCTGGATCAGTAGCGAGGACCTGGAACTCGAACATGCCGTGCATGGAGGCGGTCGGCTGCATGTTCAGCGTGAGCACTCCGGTCGTCGGGTGGAGAACGAACGCGGTGCTTCTCACGGCCTCCAGACTCGGATCCACCTGCATGGTCTCCTCCTGTATCGAATATATGATGGTCGCACCCTCAGAATGTGTGGCCTGTGGAAAAAAGTGAATGCTATAAACCTTTTGAGTGATAGATATTATTTATTTTTGATGCAAAAGTGAGAGGCAATATAGTATGAACTAAACGGTCTTGAGACATAAGGCGCCTACATACGTAGAGTAAGAGTTGACGATAGTATACACATAAGTAACAAAAAATTGTAGATGTATGACTGTAGAAGAAGCGAGAGAGGTCACTGGATCGTGACAAATGGAAATCTCTACCCACCCTTTTAGGATACGGCTGTGAAAGCTTATTTAATTATTAAGTGGATATAAATCACTTAAAATGCACGAAATTATATTTTTTTACCAGACTAAGCTTCTGAATTAATTTTAAATATCAAAAGTAAGACAGAAGCCCAATGGATGCCACTTTTCTGAGGCGTACTACTACGCTATTTGCTAAGAATTGTTTGAATACTTACATGTACTGTGAGTAGTTCTCTGCTGATGGTGTCCAACGTGGAAATGCCCGCAGTGTACAGCGACCTTACGAAGTTCGGTCGGGGATTAGCTTCTCTTACCTTGAATTATAGAATTAACTCAATAATTGTTATATAAGATATGCTATGATTGTTTTTATTAGTTAGCTATTGTGTTTCGTTGTGGTAACTTAGGAATTACGGACTGTAACTGGAGAGATTTCCTTAAATCATTTACCTAATGAAAATAATTTGATTTTGCTTGACAGGTATATCAAAAGCCATGTTTCACTGATACTGAAGTTGAATTAGGCAGTTAGTTGTTTATCTTCATATTTTCGTAACAGAATATTTAAAAATTAGTAGATTTTTAAAAGTACAGTCGTTGAGAAAATTATAATATGTCTTTTATAATATCTTACATACATTAACATTTGAATGCTCGTTGAAAGTAATTTCATACCGGATAGATCAACTAATATTGTTGGATTGTAAGACTCACGCTTACCGTAACTGTAACGGTGAGTGTAGAGCCAGGCAACGTGGACCCTCCGGTCAGGGAATTGGAGGCGGCGACCAGCAGCGTATGTTCAGCGGTTGTATTGCGATCCAACTCGCGGACCACGCGCAAGATGTTGTCCTTAGCATCTAGCTGGAAGTGGCCACCCTGGTTGCCGTCTATACTCAAAGGAAAGACTTTGTTTTAAGCATCAGCATATTCGTTATCTGCTCGATCAATATTATATTTTTTTGATTACATATCGAGTTGCTAGATGGCGATGAAATCGAAATAGCTCGCGATATGTATTAGTCAACTTTATAACTGAATAGCATAAAGAGTTTTAGGCTAGGCGCCCTCTGCATCCTGCCGCCTCAAGCCCAGTGTAGCTGTAAATGCCTCCTCTAGGCAAACAGTGACGCTTCAGTCAAAAAAAAAAACTGCATAGCATTTCGGTCGTAGAATCATTTGGACTACGTAATCTACAATCTTACCCACAATCCTGTAATATATACTGTGGCAGTCATCGGTACAGCGATAATTCTTGGGATCTTCTGCTAAGGGTAGCTGCTGACTTTCCTCCAAGCCTCCCTCTTTTTCTATAAAGAAAAAAACTCAAAATTAAAAGATTATAACTTCTTATGCTGTTTACCTATCTGGTTACTTATACCAACATAGGGACCGTTACATATACCGACTGAAGTGACACATACCCTCCAACATATCTGGTTGTGCTCTGGGTCACATAATATTTCAGGATCCACTTGCTTGTTTATGGTATTCTAACATAGGAGATGTAATTAAAACTGTAATTTAAAACTTAGCTATCCTACAGAGCTATATGTGGCGGGGTAAAATGAGATACAATTTTTTCTCCACATTTTAAAGTAAATGTATACATGTAGAGACTCAACCTTCTCAACAGTGGAACCTGCACCACATATAGGTCTGCGGTTGATTCGCATTGAAAGAAACGAAGGTTTAAAGATTTTTTACCCTCCTGCTCATCTTAATATAAACTATGAATCAATTTGAACACATACCAAAGAAAGTGGCGCTCGATGTACCGACGGAGAAGACCGGCTCGCCTTGCGTGGGCACGAATATTATGTTCAGTGTGGAGTCGGCGAACAGCGGACCAGGTTCAGTACCGCCATCTGTGGCGCGGATCGTTACCTAGAGAAAAAGGTAAAATTATGTCCAAAACAGGTAACATCGCTATTTGTAATATGAATTTAGATATTTTGGCATGAGCCCTCCTCCCGAATCCTCCAGTGTTGTGAACACTTATTGGTAGCGGTCGTTGGTTACCATTAAATAAACCAACGACTGTTTCATGTCCCTAGACTATTGACGAAATTGATAGAAACGCACTTGAAACTCCCTAATGTCTTCGTTGAAGAGCTGTTTCAGCATCAGCGTGCCTGCGTTCTCACCGTCATTCACCACCTGGAAGTGATCCGCGGCTTCGGCTGAAACCAAACATAAAAAAAGATTGACACAATCTAAGAAACCGTGCTAGATGAAAAGACTTAACCGTTGTATTCTAATTTTAGCTGGCTGCAAATGAAGGTTGAATATTTTTTGCAACTAATTGTAACTTACCATCACCAAAGACAGAAAAGGTGACAATGCCGGCGTGCAGTCCGTCCGCGTCAGTAGCCGTGACGCGATCCAGGAACTCTCCATTCACCAGCACCAGAAGACCGTTCACCATCGCCCGTTCCTAAAAACAAAATGGCAAGATGAATTCCGAACAAAAACTTCAAAACCTTGATGGTTGGTAATCGAAACTGTCGACAGACACTAACTGTGGCTTGAATTTGAAAGTCCACAATTTTAAATACTAATTTAACATTGTGTATCAGCGATTGTACTAAAACTAATTTTAGGCTCAAACCTCCCCATCCTTTACTCCTGTAATTTATTTGTCAATTCGCCCCTCTTTCCCACTAAAAAGTCTTCTGATTGTTGGTAATGTTATTGAACATCAGGTAAAAGACTTGCCGCTTTGCTTCCTTCTACTATATAATGAATGAAATGTATAGTACTGACCCTCGCGAGTCTGACGGTGGAGTCGTGCTGCGGGAACAGGAACACCGGCTGGTGGAAGTTGTAGGGCCGTATGACGAGCTCGTAGTGCTCCTCAGAGCTTTGACGTGGATGGCCGTGGTCGAACGCCTGTACAATGTTAATAATATTTTTTTATTCACTACTTAGACAATGCCAAATTGGTAGTAACTCGTAGAGGAAACATTTTTAGTAATGTCTTTTAGTTATTTCCAATAAACTGGAATGAATAACGCGTGCGAAACCAAATTTGTGTTTGTCGTTTCGATACATAGGATGGTACGGTGCGTTCATCTTCTTAGTCCTATGAACAATACCGACGTCTAAAAATGATCGTCATTTGTGAGTTCCCTACTAAGAAAGCTATCGACAGTAAGATAGATCAATTCTATCGTACTGGGTCTCAAATGCGACAGGCGATAATTTACACAAATACGAAAATGTAATAGTAAATAAGACTTACTAGGATATGTATAGAATACGTTCCCCAATATCCCTTCAAGTCCATGGCGGTCTCTAGCTCCCCGGTCACGTTCTGTATCTGTATCATGTTGAAGAGTCGCGGTACGTCCAGGTCGCGGTCGGTGAGCGTCAGGCCAAGGATGTCGTAGCCCACGCGCGAATTATCCGTGTCTGGCTCATCCCGGTCGGGAGCGTAGATGTGAGGCTCTAAGCGGATACCCTGAAGAACATTTGGTATTAAGTATGCTTGTGAGAAGCAAATAAAACTAGGGTAGTTTTACTTTTAATTTTACCCAGACTAGGCAAGTTTTACACAGGTAGAGCCCGGAACAACAACATCTGTTGCACGAATGGGCCGATTCGATCGGTGAAAAATCATAGTGAAGCTTAAGTTTCCTGCGTTTTGCCTGATGATTGAGATGCCGGAAGCCTTATTATAGTCATTACCCCATTCTATCCTATTATTATAAGGAAAGGATGGGAAGTAGAAGAGGATTTGACGGGGGAGGGCATGGATAGGAAAAGAAAATATATTTTTTTCTGTTTAGCCCCTATCCCTAATCTATTAAAGGTAGGCAACGCATCTGCAACTCATTAGCTTGTTGCTGATGCTTATGGCTAGTGGTCACTTAATATCGGGTGAAACGCTTGCTTGTTTGTCACCTTGTAAAAGGAGCAGTGTCAGAGCAAACTGCAGGTTTTGCACAAATTGTCCGATCCTACGGGGGTACTTTTACAAAATGCGGGCGGTACCTTAGGCCTAATTCTCTTCCCCTTCTTAATTTTAAATGTTTTACTACAAAAATATTCCGTAATATTGTGAATGTTATGGATATTGATGGTTATTTGTGATCTCGTAACATCAAGTTTAAGGGGAAAAGTCAACCCACCTCCGCAAGATTCTCCGACACGGACCAGGACAGCTCGTGTGGCTCAGGCAGTTCGGGGGCGTTGTCGTTCACGTCCAGCAGCACGACTTCCACTATAGTCGTATTCTGGTTCCTGTTGCCATCTGTTATTGATTATAAATTGACAATTATAAATGTGCACAGCTCTCTCTTCTTTTTTATTAGCCTACACGTAGCTAACTACTGCAACTGTTTTAAACCGATTCCCAAAACAGACGGGTGTTACAAAAGCCAAAACTCACTTATAGGTAAGTTTAATTTACCCAGTGTATTGGTCTCGCCTGAAGTATTAGAAGATAGGGTAAGGAATAGAGTTACAATGATGTCATAATGACGCATTACTGACAAATCTACATGACAAAATTTATATGCAAATGCCAAATCAACATTTGTCGAAAGACCACAAGTGATGCGATTGTGGTGACAAAACTTAAACTACCTACCTCCTTCACTATAGAAGTTATCTATAAGGTTTAAGAATATAGTGTGTGTAGGCTCGTCTCCGTCTCGGTCTAGCGTCTCCTCTGTTGTGTAGTTGACGTACAGCCGGCCGCTATCCAGGTCTACTGCGAAGAAGCTGCGCAGGCGCACGTTGACCCCGTAGTTAATCTGGTACCGCACCTTATGGTACATTTCTGGAATTACAATTGATTAAGAATAACTCTTAGTTGTCAATTCTATATAAAATAAAAACTACCAAAATCTTTTAAGATAGATATAATATAATCTTATAGACGAGGATCTTGTAACTTAATGGATAGAATGGGTATCTAGTTATGTATCCACAGGTCCTTGGTTCCATTGTTATGAGACCTAATCGCTTTTCTCCTCCCATCCCTTTCTTTTTCCCTTTTCTGATGCATATGCATCTCGTCTGTTGCAGATGTGTATGAGTTTCTGTGGGTTTGTTTGCATCTTCCATTAAAAGTAATCTGTCTCTCTCCTTTTCTCGCTTTTTCTTCAACCTTTATACCTATAGTGGTATCTCACCGTCTCTGTCAAAATCACTGGATACGAGCTGCACGATGTCATCTCCCGAAGTGGCGTTCTCGTACACGTAGACGACGACGTCGAACTGCTCGGTCTCCGCGCGCGGCGTCTTGTTGTTGGTGTCAATTATGTAGATCGTGATCTGGAAACTTAGGTTTTGTAAGTACATTTCAAAGACGATATTTTTATACGTTCTTTAACATAATTGGACTCAATATAAATATCTCCATTCTTCTTCAGATGTTTATAGAGTTGATAGTCTAGCCTAGTCTAGCCTGTCAACATTTGTTTCTGCTTGGAGTCATAAAGATTAGATTTTCTTTCAGCTTATCTTGATATGCATTATATAAAGCGTCTTATGTCTACTTAATAAGATGTCTTAAGACTACAAGATACAGTCATTACCTAATAATCGAATAACGCGTATCCACTTACATTACCCTCGGTTTCCCAATAAGTGGTATCTGGAGGACAATCGTCAGGGACCGGTTCGTAGCATCGATCACTGGCCACGACCGTATAATACAGGTGGTAGCGTGGCGGCATGTCGGCGTCGATGGCCCCAGGCTTGTCCACTTCCAACTGCCCCGTGTAGAAGTCTATCTTTACAAGATTTTCAGGAGTAGCGTCTCTTGGCCTAGAGAAGAATGATGAATAATAATTCGCAAAATACCCGAGATATTTGTATGGCGTTACTGTACTCGTACTTACAAGAGAAAGTTCTATCACAGATGGATCGATTTGTCTTGCTAAAAAGGAAATTTTACGTCAAGTCTACGTAGTCTACAATACGTCTTGATAAATGGCGAATCTGCTTTTCCATTGAATAGATTCGATTGATCCTCTGAGAAAAACAGCACGAAACACTTGGGTCCAATGACAACAAATGACTAACAAAGAAACTCGTAGTCCATGTAGGCTTAGGTAACAATAATAGGGAGGGGAAAGAGGGGTAAGAAGGATATTGTTCTATACTGACACGATCGTGTATCGGACTTGGTTGTAGAGCGGTCCGTCGATGTCAGTTGCCAGCACCGAGCCAATGACAATCCCCGCGCCTGAGTTCTCCCGCACTCGGAACTCTTGCGTGAGACTGTTCTCCGACCACATCGGCGCATTGTCGTTCATGTCCACTATGATCACCGTGAACGTCACTGTAAATATTAATTAAGGTTATTTGAACACTTCGTCGTGAATAGTAGTATTGTAGTATTAAATAAGCTATTTTAAAATCTTTACCCAACATAAGAGATTCGCACTGAGTAAACTACCAACAGAAAACAGATCTTTGGGATATATGGGTGATATATGGGTGCTTCTTATCCACAAATATTTTTCAAGACGCTTACTCTCGATTCTGATTTTAATGGTGTCATGATGACATTGTGACATACCACTGAAAGCCAGCCTGCTTAGTATCCGCCCTGACTTGCCAAGGAATTACTTGTGGTATGACAAGTGTTTAATCATTTAACTTACATTCGTCGTAGTCGTCTCCTATCTCCGTATTGATATCCCGCACTCGGACCGTGAGGTAGAGAACTTCGAACTCTTCGAAGTCGAGAGTGACATTGTCCCTGATCTCTCGCACGACCACGCGCCCCCTGGCCACGCCGCGATTGTTTATATCGGGGTATAACGTCTCGATTGCTACGCAGCTGTAGAATAAGTGAAGGAGAACAACTTACTACATATGTCAGTATAAGGGAAGTTTTATATTAATGATTTTGTTAGAATTGTTTAATAGTTTTTTTGAAACGATAATTTAGTGTGAAGTAAAATTCGTGCTTCAATCTATTACGGTAAAAAAATGTCTAGATATGTTCAAAATGTGTATGATGACAAATCGGTGATCGATCGATCGATGTGGAAGCCGGAAACATGTTATGCTGACCCCACATAAAGCGGGAAAAGGGTAGGGAAATGATGATATTAAAATTATATGTGAAGTGAAGTTAATGAGTGTTGATGTTTTGAGATTATTACTTGTGATATTCCTTAGGGTCGGTCTCCCTGCCCTGCTTGGTGGCGTACGAAGTGGTCCAGTCGATCTCGAAGCGCAGCTCGGCGGTGCTGTCCGGATCGGTCGCCTGGATCTCGCGGGTGATCTCCGTACCCTCGGGAACGTTCTCTTCTATCCGAGGACTTCCACGAGGCTGAAGATAAAAAAATGCTGATTAAGACGAAACTTAAGAACGCTTCTAAAGATTATAAAGACCTTCCGGATCACAACAACTTAAATCCGTGGATGAATTAAGCACTAATTTAACCTATTCACGCTTCTCTTGAAGGTACCCACGACATTACTGGATTGAAATACTTCCACAGAATCTATTGGCTATATATTTTTGCTTAATTACCAATCGCAGACTGGGCGGTGTGTTGTTGATGTCGACAAGTCGAATGATGAGTTGCGAGGTGGCCGTGTGGTACGGCTCGCCCAGCGTGTCGTCCGCTCTCACCTGTCGGTCATAAGACATAGTAAGTTAAATAGAGATAACAGTTTTATAGAAGATTCACACACAAAGTGTCTTATGCTTGAAATATAACATACGCAGCAGAAACAATAGAAGAAGTGCCAAGAGCTCATGAATATCAGTGTTGAAGAAGAAGAAAGATAGAAGAAGTTGATCTATTTCAGTGTTTCTTCGTGTAAATGACGTTTTATGTAGCCGAATCTGTTATAGCTTTTTTCGGTTAGTCTTTATCTAGCTCGTTTCCTTTTTTAATTTTTGCGATAATTTATGATATGCCTTCGTCACTTGATATTATTAGATGATTTTTTTCGTTTCCAAATTTTTTTAATCCGCGCTAGTAGCAAATGTTTTATGTCGCACTTCAAGTAATTTCAAAACGTATACTATTGTATTATTTTCAATAAACATGTTTTGTAATGAAAAACAATTTATTTTAAAAGAAGAACCGACCTGCACAAACAGCTCGCTCTGTCTGTGATAATCGAAGGCATCGTCCACGGCCACGCGGATTGCGCCGGTTGCGTCGTCGATGTTCAGAAACTGGCCCGCGTTGCCCATCAACGAGTGGCTAAATGGAATAAGAAAAGTCACCATATAGACCCCCAACTGAACCACAGAACGAAAGCCCGAAAGAACCAATCGGACAGTAATATGCAAAAAATAACAGACTGTGTCTACCTGAATTGATATTCCGATTATCTCTTGAAGATATCGACGTCATAATCGGAGGAGTAAATGCTGAAGCGGATCTTGTTTCAACCTTTAGCATTTATATACCTATTCACCATCGTCTTTCCATCGATGGTTGTAGTCCAATTATGGTACATTGTACTATTTGGACTACAAAAGATTGGAACAAGTTGCTAACGTCAGTGTTTCGATGGTTGTAGTCCAATTATGGTACATTGTACTATTTGGACTACAAAAGATTGGAACAAGTTGCTAACGTCAGTGTTTTCGTTCCACCTATGACATTCCTAAGTACCTCCAAGAAAAGAGTAAATAAAGTACTGCATACCAGCTTTCCACCACATCACTACTTTAAAAAAAAGTGTAAACAGTTGACATACACAACTCGATCATCAATATCCCTGTCGGTGGCCAGCACGGTGGCGACGTAGAAGCCGCTGCCCTCCGTCTCATTGAAGGTCACCGTCTGCGCGTCGCTTTCAAAGATCGGCTCCTCGTCGTTCCAGTTGATCAGGTTGATGCGCACCGTTGCAACACCCACGTAATCCGTTCTGTTAAGGTCTGTCGCTATCACCTTTTATTGGAAACATAGTAAAAGTAAATTATATTAAATCTTTTTTTTATAGTACAAGGTGGCAAACGAGCAAGCTAGTCATCTGATGTTAGGTGACCGCTATCCATTGACATCTCCAACTAGCAAATGAGTCGCAGATGCATTACCTACCATTGGACAGGGGAGGGGATAGAAAGGAAAAAGGATATTTTCTTCTATTCATTCCCTCTCTGTCGAATCCCCTTCCCCTTCCCATCTTATCCTTATTAGGAAATTATGGGAAAAAGAAGGGGCCTGAAATTGGGACTCCGGCACCTCACTCATCAGGCGTAACGTAGAAGCATACTTCTCGCCTGTTTTCAGTGAGGTCGTGGTATTTCACCGGTCGAACCGGCCCATTCGTAGAACATATGTTGTTGTTGCTGGCTCTACCACTGTTATAACACACTAAAGATTGGATTTACTCAAAATATTAACTGGATATTTAATACTACGTAGCTTGCTACAGTCTTGATGAATGTTAAATAGTAAACTTTTTATGGTTAAAATATTTGATATCTTTCGAACATAAGCATCATGGCCGCCATCTAATCGTAAATACATTGTTTTACTTTACAGACTGTGGAAAAGGAATAAGATTTGGTTTAAAATAAGGATGGCAACCTTTTCACTCTATTAGTAGAAGATATCATAGTTTAGAGTGAATTACAGTAAAACCGATACCACTTCTGCTGGTTGTTTTACATGCGCAATGCAGTTGCATAAACGATGAATATAAGTTTTTAACTTTAACAAATCAATTTCAGTATTTTGCAAATCAAATTTGTACTTTTGCATATAAAATTAAATCAACTTGGGACGTTTCCATGTCAGTATTACAGTTAAAAACGTTAAAAGTTTAAATTGGATTTTTAGAAGGTTGAATTTGATCTAAAAAAGTCAGAATCTGATATGCAAATGCTGCAATTGATTTGTAAAGGTCCGAATTTAAAATCCTATATAAATATCGGTAAACATTCGTCGTACCCTGAGAGTAATGTTCTGATATTCCGGCACTTCGTAATCAAGCATGGAGTGGTTGAGGGTGCCCATGATGAACTCTTGGCGCTGGTAGCCCACCTCAGGAGCGACATAGAAAGCCTTTGCGGCGTCCGGAGGATAGTCGCTCTCAAGGTGCACACTGTATTGTGCATTTTGACCCTGGTTTGGAAGGAAAAATTTTAAATTTTGATATCTTCCTTTTATATTACTAAAGGGGCGTACTTTATTAAGGGTATCCACGTTATCCTGCCTCACATATCTGTTAAATAATCGTGTAACTATGGTCTCTCAATGATTTCAGAATTGTTGAATTGGTATTTCACTAGTTAGTTGTGTGACAATGATTTGTCATGGTGCAATAACTCCGTCATGAAACCATTATGACACCAATAGAATCACAATGCATAGAGCCTATTCAGAACAATAGATACGTAGAATGAACTGCTTTACGTGATATCAAATTTGGAATTTTAACAGGCAGGAATTTTTTAGGAAGTTTGCTTACCAAATCCCGATCATAAAAGCCAAGTTGCTCAATGTTCAAAGTCATGGGCGTCTCCTCCATAATATCAATAGCATACTCTTTGAAGAGAGGCTCCGGTCTTTGGTCGTTGATGTCATTGACGATGATGACGACATTGGCCGTCACGGACAGGCTCTCGTTGTTCTCCTTGTACGCGATGATGGACAGCTGGAATACCTCACGCTGCAGCTTGTCTCGGTCTATGGGAGACACGTGGAAGATGGCGCCTTCCCTTCCTCCTTCTATTGTTGTTATGTTGAAGAAAGTATCTAAAAATTAACAGCGAACTTAGTTTTCCACATAGCATGCAAATAATTATAGGTAATAAGAAATCTAATGACTTCATGACAGTACTGGAAGCACTGATTGTTTTGCCCCTTGATGAAAAAATATTACGCTATATTTTGCCGCGACAGGCGACCGCTAAAGCTCACCTTAAAAATCACAAGAAATTATACCCCGGGTCTAATCCACGGAAATATTTCGCCCAGTTAATCTAATAAGGTAATAAAATACTTGATAAATCAAAATTATCAATGTCCAACGCCAACCAAAAACCACATGCAACTCCAATTCGCTGACGCCAACCCTCCTCAGGAATAGGCGAATGCAAAACTACTTACTGGTCCTAATAAAACGTACCTTCTGGCTTCGTCTCGAGTCGGTAGTATATCGGTCTATCGATCCCGGTGTCTCCATCTATTGCGCGCACGCTAAACTTCTGCTCGGTCTTCTCGTCGAACTGCTGGACCGCGAAGATCTCCACCCAGCGCGGCGGCCGGTGCTCAACGTTCACCACTTGTACCATCAGCGTTACTGTGTGGTTGTTGGGGAGCGAATCCTGTAGTCATTAGTTATACGTTATTAATATCAATAAAACCATCACAATAACATCTACCGCAGCACTCGAACCACGTGGTATAGTTTAGATTTTACTTATTATTAAAATATATTTAGACCAGACTTAGCTCCGTTCAGACGCTGACGAGGGAAGAAGTATAGACCTCGTACATAGTATCCACTTCATTTTATATTGAATGTCATCCAATATTGAGGAGAATGGTGAAGTGTCTTAATTCTGATGACGATTTCGTATTAGTGTCACTGATAAAATATTACGACAATTATTGAAACAATTGAGGAGTTGGATCAAATAGATAAAAGAACTTACGAATGCAGTGACCCTAAATATATGAAGTGCATTTGTCTCAAAGTTAAGGGATGTGTTTAGTCCGACGGTCATGGTCATCTTGTACCACTCGTTTCGTATGTTCTCTCCCTGGATGTAGAAAATCTTCTCGTCTCCCCGGTCGCTGTCGATCTTGAAGGTCATGAATCTGGTACTGATCTCGCCGTCCGCGTCTGACACTTGGTAAACACACTCCGTAAGACCTGGCTCACCCAGCTCCTAAAGATTGTACAGGGAAATTTTAATAAATGGTTAGTGGTGGTAGAAACTATGTGTACACGACACGCATACAATATAAACAAACGTCACACAGACAAAACGCCGCGCGCCAACATAAGGTATTCCATGGTATTACTAACTTATACTATTTAAAGATTATCCCTCATTAAAGGCCAGTAACATGTTTGTAGTTTTTTTTCTCTGGCTGTTCTCTGCGAAAAAAGGAATACTTAACATGACAACATATTTTACTACGTATGCTAACTTACTGGAACTTGGCAGGCATCGAACGCTTGTATGATCGGGTCGTTGTCGTCGATGTTGACGATCTGCAGCGTGAGGCCGGCCACCAGCGGCTCATCGTTCACCCGTACGTTGAACATGTACCTCTGCATGCCCGGCGTCTCGAAATCCTGCCTGCAAAGTCAATCTTACAGTCAACCCTTCTAAATTAAAAAGTTTTCACATCATAATAAATCTATGACGGGTGGCAGTTTCTAAACAGTAAAGATATTTCTTTACCGTTTTAACGGTATACTGGTGCTAAAAAATTCTGAAACAGCAGTCATGAATCGGACGACGTATTGTAGGAAGGGCGCATCTGATGACGATTCACTTTGACCAGATCGTTTGTAGGAAGGGCGCATCTGATAACGATTTACTTTGACCAGATCGTCGATACGATCTGGTCAAAGTGATGGTAGTGCAAGAATAAGTGCGACAGTGAACGAAGCTACACGGCAATCCTTGGGGAAGACCTATGTCTAACAGTAGACGAGTATTACCTCATGATTTTCATTTACATACCTTTGCGTTATGTAGAGAAACCATTTGTCACCTTCCTTTCGTATCTCAGGCCCGAGAAGGTTGAACGAACCCGACATGAATGACGCAATATACGGCACCTGAGTTCCTGAAGGAAATGTAACCAAGTTATCAGTATTATAACTTAGTATACAAGCAGTACAAGGTCAATTGGCTCTGGCCGGCATAGCAGTGGTTGTTAAGCTGCCGCTGTAATTCCAAAGATAAAGGAAGACAACATATAATTGTTGTGTCTTCCTTTAATCTTATGTATAGTTTCTTTCTGAGTTTTATCTGATAAGTGAGAAGCTAGAGACCTGATCCCTTCTTTTTTCTTCTTTTCCTGACTTTCTATTAATCCCACTGCACCTGTGTTGAAGTTATCTATATCACTAAACATAAGATGCACTGTTTGTTTGTTAGTCTCATTGGTAGGCTATTTTAACCGACTTCAAAAAGGTGGAGGTTCTCAATTCGTGTGTATGTTTTTTTTTATGTTTGTTACCTCAGAACTCCGCTCCTGGTGAACCGATTTCGATGATTCTTTTTTTGTTCGAGAGCTAATGCTTGTCGGTTGTATAGTTAATGTGTCATTATGTGCAAAATATGATAAGATGCAAAACAATGTCACAGTAATATAAATAACTTGCGTATTTGAAAGTATCATACCGTTGTAGTTAATAACAGCTATGGGTACTTCTCCCTCAATCTCTTCCTCCATGTAGATGATCTGCGTGCCACTGGTGGGAGTGGTGGGGAAATAGTCGTCCATACAGACATCGTCGCGC
>JWHW01030525.1:310707-321266 GCA_000931545.1 Papilio glaucus | reverse complement strand
AAGAAATTACATAAAATCACCAGTCAAAGGGGTTCCAAAGAACTGTCTTTGGCACACTTTTGACCAGTGATTAAAAAGAATAGCATAATTAAAATGATAAGAAAAAAGAGGACAGCTAGTGTCAGTCACATAAGCGTAAATTAAACACCTGACGTAGGCTATAGAAAAAGCGTCCCAATTAGGACGGCTTCGAAGCTTAACTTTTCAACCGCTTATTCTATACTATAGATATGTCTGTGGTATAAAATATCATTGAGTATAGATTATATCCCAATATGCACGTCCGATGCACCCATAAGGGTCAAAACCTTTGTTTATAGAAAATTTGATATACTATTCTATAATCAAAGTTCAAAACATGTTTAAAAGTAATTTATGAATTATTTCAAGGAACACCTCGCCATTTTCTTAGCCGGCAACGAAGAGCGGGAAAAGATTACGCCGCGTTCAACGTATGCGCAAAGAGATGATTTGGCAGCCATCAACGGTGTCAATTAAGATGTAGTCTTTAAAATTCACTGAAAGGATATTTATAATTTTACTTATGTTATACGGAAAGCAAAATGCTGTATGTTTATTTGGGCAGCACAGATATTTTTATCGACTTATACTATCGACTATACTTTAACGCATAGACCGATTTTTTTTAAAACTATAGATTATAATAACATACTCGATGGTCATTTTTATTAATTATAGATTAATCTACCATAACTCCATACAAAAATATTTCTTTAATTTGCGTTTTAAAATCGCGTTGTTATATATATGTACTTTTCTGTTGTAATTTTTTTTCTATAGTTACTATCATAATCTGCTCATTATTTTAAATTAAGATTCCTAAACTCACCATGTAAAATACCTCGTTATGAGCAAAATACATTAAAAATACTTAAGATGTAACGAATTTAAGATATCCATTGATTTGTTGTTTGTTTATTATATGTATTTTATAAGTAATCTATGTGATTCTCTTATATTCAAAGATTTTATGATTAATTATGTAAACAAATAATAAAAAAATAAATGCAATTAAATATTAAAATTGTTACTTAATTTTATTATCTGTAGTCGTTACAAAAATTAATATTATCCACACACACTGCACTGCACTTCGGAACTCACTCTATTATAATAAAACTCCACTGTCGACTGTAAAAACCCGCTTTATTAAAATTGACAGCTCTAACACGAATGGACCAGCTTGAGAGGGGTAGTATCATGACCTCACAGAAGACATGCGTGAAGTAGAAATATTCTGCGTGTTTAATTAATTATATTTCTGCGTTTCTCTTGATCAGTGAGGTGCCGCAAGCTCTTATCCCCTTTGCATCCCGACTTCCTTTCCCTTTTTTATCCNNNAACCCGCTTAATGCATCAGCAACACAACACGAAATACAGCAATAGTAGAATTCCTATGTTAACATTGTACTGTAAGCGCAGCCCCGCATCTATTTCTGTCACCGATCAGTTGTGAACCTCGTCAGTTAGCAATCGGACTAGCCATATTGTAAACTGTCAAGCAAATCGTTAACTGAACTAATCATTTATTTGGCAGGATAATATACATATATAATATTTTAAAGCATTATTGAACCGTTAGTAAGATTTTACAAGTAAAAACATTCGCTTAAAACCTTCACACAGTTTTACTTGCCTAATTATCAATCACTGGCAATTCGGAAAAGACAAATTGACAGTTAAACAATGCCAATTGTAAAATGAAATAGTAATAGGTTGTCTATTACTTAAGATAAGTAAAATTTAAGTTATGCTGTAAGGAAACTAGAGAAATCTCTGTAACCGCCAGTTCTTTCGTTGGATATTATAAAATTAATGAAATAACCATGTCGTTGGTAGTTAAAAAATTCCACAGTGTCTTCTCCGTATGTATATTACCTATGTATTTTCTATTAATCTTTCATAGCATCTAGTTTTTTATCATAATTAAAACAATTGTAGGATCAAGACATCGGTCTTACATCCATGAATGAACTTCTGCCATCCCCGTGTACCTTACACGTATGGTTGGCTATAGTTTGTATAAAATAATTTGTTCCAGTAGAACACTCATAACTAATCCCATTCTCTAAAAGGTGCAAGATTCTCGCTAGAAAACTAACATGGACTCCACGTTGGGCCTTGTATTAATATGGTTCATAAATATCACCGACCGATTCTAAACTTCGTCAGTTTATAAACCGACTTGGTATATTATAAAACTGTCAGCAATAATAATAATATGATAAGTCAAATTGTCATTAATTTCTTCAATTTATGGAGGGAAAAAGTGTCCAGCTGTACGCAGTAAATAACAGTTCAAAAACCAAAATGGAGCTAGCGTGGGTTGTTGAAGGAGTGAAGTGTACTGAGTTAGAAAATACAGTCTAGAGTCCAGTAAACAAAACCTCAACTGTTTACGTAGTCCGAAATAATTTCGTTAATATAACCTTAAATTTTACTGTGTGAAAACGTGGAGAGTGATAGAACTTTTGCGTACTTTAAATTTTGGCGCTTTTTTTAAATTTACCCTGTTACTACTAACTAAATGCATTTTACGGACACTTTTCATACACAGAGATGGTTCTTCTCTCGCAACCCCTCCTGCTTAAGTTAAACATTTACTGACAGTTTGTTAAATGCACAATGCGATTAAAATTATCTAACAGTAGCAAATCCCGCAACAAGATCATCTGTTGCACGAATGTGCCGGCTCGACCAGTGAAATACCACGACCTCACAAAAGATAGTCGTGAAATAGTAGTAGCGTTTCGTCTGATAAGTTGCTGGAGGTCTAATTTTTCTCCTCTTCCCCTTACCATCCATTTCTAATAAGTGAAGGAGTGGAAGGGGAGGGGATAAATAGGGAAGGGAAATATAATTTTTTTGTGTGTCTGTCCATAAAAGGTAGGCACTGCATCTGCAACTCATTAGCTTGTTGCAGATTTCTATAGGTTGCGGTCACTTCGTATGGGGTCAACAGTTTGCTCGTATGCCACCTTCTATAAAAATAAACTAATGAAGTTCAAAATCAGTCTGTGACATAATGTACATGTGTTATTTTTATTATTGGAATATTACATGATACTAAATGTGGGGAGAGACACAGACCTTCTCTCCGAGAGAGGGAGGGGCAGCAATCCATCACCCTGCCCAGTGCGTGTTGGTGAATGTCACATGTGCTAGAATTCGTTGGTTCTAAGATATGCTGGTAACCTCGCGATGTTTTCCTTCACCGTTTTTGGAGCAGTGGTGATGAAATAAATGACACAAAGTAAAGCCCTGCTGCCACTACTCTAAATAGCGGTATTTTACGCGTGTAATAATTGGCTTATATATATTTTAGATGGATAACAAACATTTAGAAGAAAAAGGACTCACAACAGAAGATGTAGATAAAAAATGGAGAAACCATGTAATTATTTGGTTAATGTTGATCGCTATCATAATGTGGATACTCACATACGTCACAGTTTTGTCGGTATTAACGTTTGTTGACTTTGGACTCTCAACAAAGACAATTTTAAGAGAGGCTTTGTATTGTTCAAATGGTACCATTATACGCTGACCTTTAATTTACTGTCTTGTCTTGTCTGTCGTGTCTCAATGTTTGTGGTTGTAATACAGTACACGATTACTATTCCTATGTATTTTTATTATTTTCTTGTTATAGAACTCAAAAAATAATTGTCTCGATCATAAAACTAAACAATAATAGACTCCAGTCTGCACAGAATATGTCCTTGCGGATCATTGTGAAGGCTGCTCGTGACGTTGTTTATGGCCGCGAGCCATCTGCGCGTATAACCCGTCGACGGGTTTTTTTGGAGGTTGGCTCGCAAAGTGTTTGACTGTGTGGCCTTGCCCTCTTGCACGCCCATCCATCTAAAGAGCGACCGCTACCACGTGAACTCTTGCAAGAGTTAGCCTAGCCCGCTAGATGGGTGATGGGCGAGATTAACTGACCCGGCATTGCACTGAGGTGAACACCAGTAGGACGACAATAACCACGACTTATATCCCACATCTATAGTCTAACCCAAAGTGACAAAGTAAAGTCCTTACATGCCTTCTAAATCCGCACCCAGGACCGGGGGAGCAGAAACCGCCCGCGATTAAGTTCGAGCAATGAGGAATATTCTAGACGCTGGCACCTTCTCGGCCTAAGGGCCGATAAGATGTACCTGTTACGCTACGTTACGTATCAACCTTGTGGCAGATGCCAAGGGTAGCGATCACGTGATATCGGGTGAACTGCTTACTCGTTTACCTGCGTGTATCATTTGTGGGGAGAATAATCTTATTTTCAAATAGCAAATTGTAAACGCCACAGTTAAGTATCAATCCGAATTGTATATCTTTTTAAGCCGCAAAATAAGAAAAAAATAAAGTTTAAGGAACTTAGCATTTTTTCTTTAAACCTTTGCCTCTCTTTTTTTTTCGGGATCGTAGACCGTAAGCCTACTATCCTATACAAATTACCATTCCATATTCGCGGCATATGCTCTATTGAGTATAACCATGAGTTTCCACTGGCCTAAAATCGGGTCGCGTAAAAGGTTTCTCTCTATCTTTCCCTCTGAAAAAATTGAGATGATAATATGTTTTATGTATGTATGTGTGTAATGTAAACCCACTGTAAGTGTTCTGTGGGCATATGTACAGAACGTAGCCCCCGCGAGTAAGGAGCTTTAGGCTCCCAAGTACGCCCTTAGTCCGCCAAGGTATCTAGGTATGCCATATACTATTTATTTATTTATTATTATAGTTATACTTGGTTATACTATGACACAATGACGGTGATAGCGTTACGTCAAATGGCTTATGGTTAGGTCTTTTATTATCTGTAATTTACTGGGTAGGTTGGTACAGGTACATGTACTTGTCAAAAAAAATAATAAGCAATTCTATTTTAACAATTGAAGTCTGTTCTTTCAATGTGTACACTCAAAATAGAAATTAGACACCCTTAATAATTTGATTGTGAATTAAATCTTAAAATGAGCGACTGGCAATTAGAATGTACGGAATTAAAGCAAAGAGGTGCATATCTTTTACAATCCGGCCAGTGGTCGGATTGTACATTTTTGGTAGGCACTGAGCCTTACCAAGTGGTGATTGCTGGGCATAAATTGATCTTGGCAATGTCGTCCCCTGTATTCGAAGCTATGTTTTACGGTGGCATGGCTGAGAGGAATGATCCTATATCTATTTTGGATGTGCAAATTGAAGCATTTAAAGCACTACTGGAGTATGTATTTGTTATTTATTTTTTGCTTTCAGTCGTATCATTTTTAATGTTTACTTTATGAAGTTATTGTAATTTTAACAATATTCTTATCAAATTCAACTTAATAGATGAAATAAAGAAAAATATTTTTGAATAATATGATTACCTCTGTCATAGAAAAATTTTTTGTGCACAGATAAACATGAAATTAACATATTATTACAAAGAAACATTCTTTTCTAGATATATATACACAGGAAATATTAACATCAGTTCACTTGATAAAGCCTGTGAGTTATGCTATGGAGCTAAAAAATACATGCTGCCGCATCTTGTGAAGGAGTGTACCAGATATATGTGGTCCGACCTGTATCCAAGAAATGCTTGTAGGGCATATGAGTTTGCAAGGCTGTTTGATGAAAATATCCTAATGGAGAAATGTATTCAGGTAAAATAAAAATCTGCAAAATGTTACATACAAATTTATATGTTTAAGCATAATATAAGCAGTATATGCTTTGTAATCCAACCTTTTGCATTAGCTAATATTTTTAATCTTTCATGATTTTTTTTTCTTTATTATTATTTGGATAAATCATTTTTGTTTTCAGATAATAAGTACCAATACAAAGGAGGTCTTAAATGACAGTAGTTTTGAAGAGGTGGATTTAAATACAGTTATCACAGTATTTTCCCTCGACCACTTAAATGTGGACAGTGAACTAGACTTATTCGAAGCAGTTGTAAGGTATGCCAAAGCCTTGGATAAGAGGACCACAGAGAGAAGTGTCAGTCCACCGAGAGAGGTTGTAGAACCACAAAAAAGTCCAGTACCATCTACATCAAATGATCAAGTAAGTAAAAGAATTGGCCAAATTGGTGCAGCCATTCTGAAGTTATGTGTGAACATTTGTCAATTGATTTTTATTTATATGTCACCAATTAATTGTGAACTTGGTCAGTTTATAATTGGACTAAGAATATTAGAAACTGTCAGCAAATAGTGAACTGAATGAACAATTGAAAATTTGATGTATCATGACATACACAGCAAACCTATTTTTCTTTAATAAACTTTTTCTTAATATATTACTTTCGGGCATAACTATCATGTCGAACCGAATAAACTTTTCCTATCTATCTTCTAACTTAAACTTAATTCAAATAAACAAGTAAAATATCAGTTCCCAATTTGACAGTTTATAAATTGTCAAGAAACGCACAATTGAGAATACCTAGTTTGATTAAATGACCAAAGTTAACAATGGTCGCTGACATCTATTACAACATACTTATTTTCACTTTTTGCAGTCAGAACAGAGCAGTGTTGAAATAACAATAGAACCGAAGGTAGTGAATGTGGAGAGTAGTGCAGAGAATAGCCCTGAGGCTGTTACCGAGCAATGTAGGGTAGAACCAGACCAGCCAGAGATTGTGTCTGAACCAGTGCCACAACCCGAAGAGCCTAAGAAAACAAGAGGTTTGTTTACATATGTATTTTGTAGGTTTATTCTAAAAAAATATTAATTTCCACATAATAATCTGTTATTATGTTTGTTTTTATTATTCTTTTCTCTCTATTATATAAAACTGTTTTATATATATTAAAAAAATAATTAAATCCCAGTATTTGTTCAGGAGGAAATAGTAGCATACAGACAGTCACTGTAGTCCAGTAAACTTTTATATCTTGGAAGCTGGTTTTTGGTAGAGTGGGGAGGGATTGGAAGGGGATATTCCTGTGAACATAACATCCTTGTTTTGAACATCTTATGCCCACTCTTCACGTTAGCCAACCTTGTGGCAAAGATATTAGCCATGAGTGAGAGAGAGAGCCATGTTCACACATTGTTATTACATGAATTCATTAAAATAGATATTGAGATGCTCACAGCTGCTGTGGTTTATTTATTCATACCATACTGCTACTACGTAAATGTGTATAAGAAAAAAAAAGAAAAGGAAAAAGAAAGTGGTGGATGTTATCAATACATCGAAACGGAATTTTAGGCAGGTTAGAGCTCTATAAAGTGAAAAGTTTTGTTTATTGGTCATTGTTACTGCCATTTTGTAGATACTAGTTACGAAGCGTGAATATAAAATTTATCATGTGCGTGGGTACCATCACTTTGTGAGATAGTAGCCAACCACACGCGAAGACAGCAGCATGAAACAAGAAAGCAACAAGAGTGGGCAGTGAGCTAGTCGTTTTTTCAAAAACAATGTTTAAATTCCCGCTCCCAAATTGTAAAACGCACTCTAGTAACCTTAGTTAATTTTAAAATCAATTCTATTGTGTATTGTTTCCAAGAACTTTGTATTTATATAGCTATAATAATCACTATTGCAGACGGCAAAGAAAAACCGACAATACGCAATGCTATAGAGAAGATTAGATTCCTCACTCTGACACCTCAGCAGTTCGCTGAAGGGCCGGCCCGTTCCTCACTCCTGACGGAATCGGAAGCCTTTGGGGTGCTCATGAATATCCTCTCTAGCAATTCCGATGTGCCCATGCCCAGGGGATTTTCCACTTGCAGGGTGCCAAGGAAACAGTTGATTGGTGGTGGACCTTCTTGTAATGTAAGTCAAACTTTAGTATGACATAAGTTACTAGTCAATGTTCTTGAACAACAAGCTATAACCTGATTTTTTTTTATGTTTGTATTCTGTACAATTATGAAAGAGGTTAAAAAAAACGGGCTTCGCAATAGTAATTGCAAAGCACTGTTTATTAAAATTATTAGATCCCAAAACATCTAACATGTGTGGTAAAGTCCACCCATATACCAACTTATTGTAGGCTAGCCTATCGCTGAAACAAGGTACACCAAACACATGTGGTAGAGCCCACCCATATACCAACTTATTGCAGGCCAGCCTATCGCTGAATGAAGGTACACCAAACACATGTGGTAGAGTCCACCCAAATACCACTCCTTGTAGAGAACAAATATTATAACCTGTATGGTTTACTTGGTAAATGAGGTAACCCGAAGCCCAAACCTCGTTTTTCATTTTTTTTATACACCTTTGCCTACTTTAGGGTTCTCCAATTGTAATAACTAAAGCCAAACATTTGGCAAATATGTTAAAATATTTTTCAAATGTTTGGGGTTATGGTAAGGTTGAAGGTGCTCTCTCATGCTTTAAGTCATATGAAACAAAGGTCAATCAAGGATGGTGGAGACTACTACTGTACTGTTGTACACAACTGAATGTTTATATTGTCATAAATATTATAAATGCAAGTATGCGTAACAGTTGTTATTATCAGATGCCAACATTCACTGTGGACACGCCTAGCCCGGTGGCGGTGGAACAGGCGTGGAACATCCCGCTGCCCTGCTCCATGTACCAGCGGCCGCCGCGTGACGGTATTTATTTATATAATATATAGCCATTATATATTACTATTACAACAAATCACTAGCTGCAAACATTGCATTAAACTGTCTACTACTAATGTAGTTAGTTGTGTAGGTACAGGGAACTATTTTCAAACGAAACTTGAAATTTTAACTCCCCATACTGTATTTTTTACCCGAATATAATAAATATAATCTTGCATAATTACTGATTAACTTTATCCACTCACCCGCCCTGTCGAAAGTCAGTATCGGAATTAGATTAACGTCACGTTTGAAGGGATTTGATTAAGGGTTAAATGATCACCTCTACCCATAGACATCTAACAATCAGATGACTTACCGATAATTCACCAGCCTCGTCTATAGTCTCTAGCGCAAAGACGGACGAAGACAAGCTTGAAGAAGAATTTCTGCATTTCATTGGATGAGCGAGGTGTCAGAGGCCTAATCCTTTTCCTCTATGTATTCTTTTCTAAAAATGGTTGGGAGAGGGATGAGGATTTGACGGGGGAGGGGGTAATGATAGGTAAAGGAGATACTTTTTTACTGTTTGTGCGGTCCTCTGTCCATTAAAGGTAGGCAATGCATCTGCAACACATTGTTTGCTACACTCTATAATAAAAATAAAATAAAAATATGGCATACTGCAGACCTCTGACCACTAAGAGTGCATATACATAATGCTGAAAATATATTATAGTATTTAATGTTTCCTTTCTTATGCTGTTTCACCAGCGGTGCGTTTGTCATCAATGGTGAACAATCAGTCCAACTTCGGGCTGGGCATGGTGGAGCCCAACCTGGACTTGAACAAGATCTACTGCCAGCGCCCCCTCATACAACATACGGACTGCATGAACACCAGTATACTGGATTGTTCGGCTACATTCATGGTGGATAAAAACATTTGCCTGTTGGGAGTTCAGGTATAATTATCAAAATGTTGTTTTCTCTATCTGTTTACATAATGGGAACTGTTGTCATAACTTTAACCAACATCAAAATTCAAGTGGTTATTTTATATTTTACTCTTACAATAACAATACATTTTATTTACTTTTGTCTTTCCTGATTCCTGGTTAGGATTACATCGAATAATAATTTAATTCTATCCTTATACCTTGTTTCACAGCAAGATGGAATTTTTGTAAACAAAGGTTTACAAAAATTCCAACTTATGTACGTTAAAATTCGTAAATTCCAAAATATTTTTGAAAACCAAATTTCCTTCACATTAACTTATAACATTTGCTGTCAATATTACATAATTTCACTTCACTTTATCTCACGATTTCCACATTTCCGGTGAAAGTATAAAAATTCCACTGGCCGCCATGTATGGTAAATGACGTTTGTTTGTTTACAAAAATTCTATCTTGCTATTAAACAAGGCTTACTTAAGTTTACTTGAGTTTTTACGTTATCTTCCGTTATCGCGTTAGGTTCCGACGCAATCGCCTAGCGATGAGGCGGGCGGGATGCCTAGCTCCGGGTTGTCAGGCGGCGCAGGCGGCTCGGGCAGCGCGGGCGGCTACTGCGAGCTGCTGTACGCGCACTTGCTGGACGCGGACGGCGCGCGGCTCACCTACACGCACTACACGGGCCGCGTGCCCTACCGGCACCTGCTGGATATCATGTTTAATAGACCAGTGTATATACAGCGGAATAAGGTGAGTAGTCTACCAGCGATAGCTATCTATAACTTATGTTGGACCCCCGTATCTTTTACACTCCTACAACCATCCAAAGGCAACAATAGTAACACATGAGGATGTTAAGGCTGCAACCACCCACAAACACTTGCTCTGTGGTGTGTAATTTTGGCTAAAAAATTTTATGCACACATCCATCGTTATTATCTAATATATCATTGTCCTATAGGAGTTTTTTGAGCTATCCAGTAACTGCTTCCACCTTTGTGGGACTGTTCCTCTATATCATGGAAATACTCATAGTTG